>CAJNYU010001934.1:0-128744 GCA_905331475.1 Rotaria socialis | reverse complement strand
GCTGACCATACAAGAAAATAAAAAGCTGACTGAGATTGAGTCTCTGTTATTTGTTGACTATGACAGAAAGTTTAAAAATAGTTAATAGATATTTCTTTATTGGTATCGTTTGATTATAGGAAATCCTTCATCATAATTCTATATAAAATATATCTAATGTTTCGATGATCTTAAAAGATTTGTTCATTATCGGAGTAATAAAATAAATTTAAGGATTTCTAAAAGAAAAACGAAATCCAAAACTTTTTTTTTTTTGAATATATTCTCATCCTAGTTACTTACTTCAATAATAAGCAAGAAAAGCCAGAAAATAAAATGCTTTCATACAAAAAAAGTATAGAGATACTCTCACGCTCGTCGCCGAATGTACTGATGATTTCAGCTTAGAAAAATACTTTCAGGAATCAAGAATGAAAGAAGAAAATAGAACGAACGTAGAATATTTTAGGTCATGATTCGAGTTTTTCCTGAATGGATTAGATTACCCGCTCTCAGAGTAAATATTGATACGATTTACCAGATGCATATATTTCCTTCCTTCGAGAATAGCAAATTCTTTGAATATGTGTATATCATTAACTTATATCTAGACTATGAAAAATACGACATTATGAGCATTGTTCACTGATAAATTAAATAGACAGTAGTATTTGACAGAGAGGCTTCGAATAAACGAACGTTTCACCACTCTTTAGGAATAATACTCTATATCAATAGTTTGCAAAGATATAAAGCAATCATAATAGAAGAAGAATGCATGCATGAAAGAGAATAACCAAGAAGAATAAATGAAATCTTTTAAACTGAAAATTAAAAAACAAAAACTGCTATCTTAATAAATATGGAAGAATTTTCTTTTTTTGCTTTGAACTAAAATTTTTATATGTATATTCAAATCAAGTGTTACAACAAAGAACAAAAATAGATAGAAAGAAAAAATGGATAACTATCTATAAGATTTTAATTAATGGCACGAACATAAAATTTATAACCTATGTAATTATTTTTGTTCCTAAATAGTAAAGTTTTTCTAATTGATCTTTAAAATCACCAATTGCAGATAATTCAATCACGTTGTTTATCAAATGTAATAAATGAGAATAAATTTCATTTTTCTGTTTAATAGTTTTCCACAATTCTAACGACGTCGAAATTTTCCCCACGCTAGGTGGTAATTGTTCAAAAGTATTCAACTGAACTTGGACATTTTTATCAATCATGTATATTATAATATTCAATGCGCATTTTAAATCAAACGTTCGTTCATAATGATAAAATGCTGCATAGTGTCCATTCACTAATGCTTCAACATAGCAAGTTAATAATTCATAACCAGCAGATGTAACTGTTTCAGCAATTGGTAATTTTTTTTTGCATTTTCATTTATTTCATATGCAATGGCAAAAATCAAAGTCGATTAATTTTATATGTTCTTCATGACAATTTAACGTCAAATTTTGTGGACGTATATCACGATGACCAATATCAGAAGTATATAAAAATTCAATTATATCAATCATAGTTTTCGTTTGTTTTTGGTTAGGGGGGAAGATTTGAAAGGGAAAGTCTCCCAAAACTAGAGAGAAACAGTTGTGCATTATCTTTTTTTCAGGAAAAAATATATTAACGGGTGGATCATAAAGAATTACACTACTTTGTTTTCGCTATAACTCAGTCAGTTTTGTTGCTATTGGCCAAAACATTTTTCAAAAAGATTCGCCATTCAATTCTCTACAAAACCATATGTAAATAATTTTTGTAAACTACCAAACGGCTAAGTTCTAAAACGAAGAGAACAGGTTTCGAAAATGTTCAACTTTCAAGTTCAAAATGCATTAATATTTGGAGTATGCTTCGACAATTTATACGCAGGCTTAAATTGTGGGAGAAACATTTTTTAGCATTTTCAAATACGCTTTTTCCGATATCCTTGAAAAGCTTTTCTTTCAAAGTGACCTTCACGTATTAAGTCGATATTTTCCGACAACTCGTCCGAAACGTCTCAATTCGGGCTTTCACGAAAACCAACCGCAAGCAAATCTTTGAATGACTCGAACGAGTGTGCAGAGATATAGTCTAGTATGTTGAAGTTTAAAGAAAAAAAACCTCGTCAAAAAAGAACGTTTTCTTACTAAATTGCATGCATTTTGGTGCAACCAGTAAAACANAAATTTGAGAAAAAACGGTTTTTGAGCTAGAAAGTTGAACACTTTCGAAACCTGTTCTCTTCGTTTTAGAACTTACCCGTTTGGTAGTTTACAAAAATCATTTACATATGGTTTTGTAGAGAATTGAATGGCGAATCTTTTTGAAAAATGTTTTGGTCAATAGCATCAAAACTGACTGAGTTATAGCGAAAACAAAGTAGTGTAATTCTTTATGGCCCACCCGTTATTAGCTAGAATTTGTAAGACTTTCTTATTGAATTAAGAAAATATTCTTTTGCTGCTGTCTTGTAAATAAATATGTGAAAAAAAAGATTAACGAGAAAGCATTTGTTTTTCTAGTCGTAACTTTTTACGTTCATAGCTTCTAATTTTATGGTTTGCCTATCACTTATCATCGCTCCTGGATGCATGAAAACGTTTTGAACAATATCATCTAAATTAAAATATACAAATAAATTAAAATCGTGTACAAAGTTGAAAAGAAAATTTCCAGGGAGAAAGCTATAACGCAAAAAACAATTTGAGCGGGAGGAAATTCCCCCGCTCATCGTAAACTATGATATCAATAAGTTCTTTCGATTGAGATAATGTTAATGATTTGATATGTTTTAATTGATTTTTAAATATTAAAAATTGACCTGTATATAAAGATAAACAAGTTATACAGAGAATTATATATTATTTCAGTGATTATGAGATAAAAATGCTCGATATGAAATTTATAGTAAATTATAGGTGCATACAATCTGGATCGATCTTTCAAAGCCCAGGTGAATCAATCCGATACCGAATCCCATCGGATTCTATGGGGTCCTACCATCCGACGAAATCCCGTTGGATTCCTGGTTGAGGAATCAATGTCGGATCCGACAGTCGTATTTCCAATGATATTCGTTTGTCGGAACCAATGAAATCCGAAGCATTCCGGTTCCGATTGACAGTTAGTGTTGGATTTTATTAGTTTCCGATATTAGGATCCGACATCGATTCCGGAACCAGGAATCCGACGATAATCCGATAGTTTGCTTGCGCCTTCCCAAGAGCTCTGTCGGATTCCAACAGGAACCGATCGGAACTCAGCAGATCCTAGGCTAGGATTCATTCTCCTGGGTATCTGATATTAAATGTCGATAGTGTAATATTTCTACAATTGATGCCTGTGACGAAGCGTCAGATTTCTTGAATATTCTCCAATACAAACAACAAAATCTTGTAAACATTGAAATTCTTCATAAATGTTGATATTAACATTTTAATATAGAAAAACAACAATCAGGACGAAATTTTCCATTGATACAACATGATTTATGTGTATCTAAATATTTCAACAATGTAAATCATTAAATGAATTTAATAAATTTAACATTAAATTTCCTCTTCGTTTTATTTTTTAACAACGATGAAACAATATTAAAATACTTTCAAATAAGATCTATTGTATTTTCATTTAAATAGTTCTTATCATTTAATACATTGTTAATATCTATCTATTAACGCTTTTTCTTTTTCTATTTTCAATCGTTTTGTTTTACAAGTTGTAATTTTAACTTCAATACTTCTTTATCATCGCAAATATTACCAACAGCCGCCATTCTGAAATTATTCTGTATAAACAAAAGGAAAAAAATGATAACAAAGATCGTGGAACTGAAGTTGAGATTCAAAAAAGCTACACATGATGACTTTCTGATCTAATCAAGAATCGTCTGTTGATGTGATAGAATTGTTCTACGACGAATACGAACACGAAAACATAAACTAACTAGATGGTATTCGAATTTCACTCGTATACGAAATACGATGCGAAGCACGAGCCGAGTACACGAAAAAATAAAAAATTTAACGGAAAAGGAACAAGCAATCTTAAAATTAATTAGACATTCTTTTTGGCCTGATTAGTTCGATTAATTATCTCCATGATTCATTATCTTAGATCAGATTGTGAGTGAACAGAACGTCAGATTGAAAATTAGAAAAAATATATCAGAAGTTCGATCTCGATACTTTCATATATAGTTTAAATGAAGTTTTCTATCTTTGATTAAATTTTCTATAAAGAAATAACAATGATTTCCTACTACGTATTGATTTGATTATGAATTCGAATTGTGTTTGAAAATACTGTAGCAATCGTAGATATGAATATAGCTAAAATTGAAATATGCAATCGAAAAAGAACTTTATAATCATAGAACTAAATAAATTGGAGGACAATTCTCTTTAGTTTCTTGTTGATAATTCAATATTTTTATTACGATGAAAAACATGTAACAGCTGTGGCAATATTTCACGTCTATTACATGTAATGTTTATGAATAATGTCGCTCGATATATTAAATTCATCCGTAAATGAAAATTTAAATTAAACATAAAAAAACGGCACTTACATATTTTACTGGTTAGAAATATATTAAAGCAAAGTGAGAAACAGTCTAGAAAAAAAGTTAACACTCTTCTCATAGCTATGGCATTTGTTTTTACAAAAAAGTCGTCCTTGTATTGAACCACAATGTGTAATAATAAACGTTCGAATTGAACTATATTTTTATTTTAGATTCTGTTAAAGATAAAACTGCGTAGGTAGAAAAACAAATGTATTAAGTGCAAATCTTCCGACAAAATCCTTTTAGTTCCATTATAGAAGTCAATATGAAATGTGTTAGAAAAGAATTGATTCCTTTCAACAGCACGCATGTATTCACCTTGAATTAACTCATTTTTCAATAGAAGTTCGACAAATTGTGTGTCGTTGCTGAAAGACTGTAGTTATTATTCCATTACGATAAAATGTATTCAGTGGGCCAAAAACAAAACAAAGAATAATAGACCTTGATTTTAAATTCCTCTTGGCAGTTATTAAATAGAAATACAAAGTTATTATGTATTACCATCTATATTCATTGACTCTTTATCCTCCGGCATTAAAATTCAATAAAGTTCTTTCTTTTACTTTCATTGAACATATATACAAGAATCAAATTTTCCGTTCTTTACTATAGTTTTACAATTTGGCCTCATATACGAATTTTTATCTATGCGTCGAGTTAACCTAACTATATAACACTGTAAACAAATTTTCCTAGTAAAATTCTTAATTAATAAGTAACAAATCAAAAATCATCGCGTGATTCTCCTATTACTTTTTTCACTATAGAATCATTTCTATATGAGACCGAGAGATGTGCTTAGATTTCCGGAAGAAGGAAATTTCCGTAACTACCACCAGCATAATTACTAATGATTAGAAAGATAGTTTCGATATTCATTCTTTATTTTACGAAATTACTAAACATATTTCCTTCGCGAGTAGATATCTAGTATCTGTGTTCATGCATAAAAGATTTAAGAAATCGTCTTCGTCAAAAAGAAAAACTACTCCAAAGAATAAAAGAGAAATTTAGTAAAATCAGAATACAACAACTAAATATGAAAGTAAATGTTTTATTTTTCCATATTCAACAATTCCAATTCATTGATTCTTATCTCTGTTATTATTCATTAGGGAGTAAGAATTTTATCTTATTCTGTTCATCTTGTTACATTTGCTTCGTTACACACCGGAAAAGCAAACTATTAATAGGTAGCTTTTTTAATGTCAAGCTAGCAAGTTAACTCTAGAAAATAATTTTCATTTCATAATATAATTTAATTTCGGGACCGATCAATGAAATGTATAGCATATGTTAATCATGATTGTATCTAGGAGATAGAAAGAAAAGAGTATTACTAAGGATCAGAAGGGTTTCAAACATAGATAGTATATGACTATGAATAACTAGTCATGTCGCCTTTCCTAGATTGTATCACGAAAGTAAACGTGATTTAATAATTCGAACTTTTTTTTTTAAATCGTATTTTTTATAGATAATTTCGTGTACATATTCATCGAATCATCAATTATAGTAATAGCATGCTTTTTTCTTCATAAAATATACAAACTGATAGATTAATACAAGATAATTCAATAAAAATTCGACATAACTCAGTTCATGCTTAGTTACATATTACCATTCGTCGGTTTTCTCATAAAAACTTTCAAATTGTTTTCAAAATTAATTAAAGAAAAAGTATTTTAAAGACAATAGAAAGAATGAACTCTCACTAGAAATCGTCAATCCCTATTTAAAAACAACAGAGAGCAATAAAGACACTCACTGATGAGAGTAAAAGAGTACAATTAATACCATCGACATATGCACATTCAGCTAAGCAAAAAAAAACGAAAACTTTCTCAATGTAGAAAGGAGAAAAAAATAAGCATTAGACAACAGCCACAGAATAGTGATGACTACTGCAGATCGACTGTAAGGAATTATGGCATCCTCATATTGTTGTCATCAACATCATAGAAATACACACGATCTGACCGACTAGAGAAAGATAGAAGAAAAAGAAAGAACAGAAAGAACCAGACATTCGTTACACAAGACACTCGATCAGTCATTATAGTCGACAAACGAAACAGCAGTACAAATCATAGATATTAATCAGAGACAAACAAAATGAGGCAACAAGTCTTTTAACAGTTAAATTTTTTTTCTTGTTGAAGTATATTTATAAATATGTATATAAATATTTAAATGACCGTACATTTGCTTTTTTCTGCCCATGGATTGTTTTTCTTATCCGGTGGATGAATCAGTGGGTCAGCTTGTTCGTTTTCTTGAATGTACCGTTTCAATCTAAATGAAAACAAAGAAAATAATATAAAAAATTGTTTTTTCATCATTTTTTACTTAGACAAATATTCATTAAAATAGAGAAAAAACCTTACTCTTGCAGGGTTTTTGATAGAGGAACTTTTTCCACTCGTAATTGATATCGTAATGATTCAATTTGTTTTTGTAATGAACCTTTATCCATTGTTCGTTCTTTATAAACTATCCTTTTCTAATCGTTGATATATTGATTCTCAGAGTACAAATAACGCACCCAATAAATAATATAAAAATGATGATGGACAAACACACGCTCTCGAGTGAAAAACACGAAGAAAAAAAGAAAGAAAGAACGAGACAAGAAAAAACTGAGTGAGAGCGAGAGAACGCAACAAAAGCGGCAATAAAAAAAACTACTGTTTATATGTAGATATGTTCTGGAAAAAAAGAAAAGAATAGCATGTAAGCTCCAGCTAGCAAACAAAACATCAAGCAAGTTAAACGCGCGCGAAAAAGAATCGGGCAACATACTGTGTTACTCGTGTGTCTGTGTGCATCGAGCAAGTAGAACGAATAAGACCCGATGGGAGAAGAGAAGAAAAAGAGCGACGATGTACCGCTATTACCACTCAAACACAGACAGACTATGAACGAGCCCAAGATGCTTCTTGCTCGGCTTCTCGTATTTCTTACTACTGCTTTTCGTCGAGATACTATTATTAGTCGTTCTCTCTCGTTCTATCGGTCGATAGTGTAGAAGTTCATCTCTGATATCTTTTCTTTTCCGACGTTGTTGCAGTCGGGTTGCTTTTAGTACGGGACTGAAAAAGAGAAAGAAAAAAAATAAAAGAACGAACAATATCTGGTGACGCCATACAAAATACTCGTAATAAACGCATTTCCCTATGAAATATATACATTTAGGATAATCTTGATCTGACTAAGTCAAAAGGCCGATGCCAATACGAAAAGAAAATGATGATACAATAATATTAAAGAGTACTCACTCCATCAAGGTCCTTGATAGTGGAACTCGATCAACTTTTAGTTGCTGTCGAAGATTTTCAACTTGTTTCTGTAGTGTAATATTATCCATTAAGATTTAATAATCTATGTTATATCCGAAGAGGAAAAGAAAAATATGCAATCCAAATTAATTCAATAGATTTTAAGTGTTTTATTGCATCTGAAAATGAGAATTTCAAAAAAAAATTTAATTTCAAAAAAGAACTATTTGAGCAAAAGAAATGAAAATATTCAACAAAAGAAAAAACTAGAAAAGATTGCGTTGTAAACTCACGAGAATTTTTATTCAAACCAAACATTTTCTTCGTCAACTCAACAAAATAGTTCTCAATCAGAAAAATGCATTTTATATTATTCTTACAGAATCTCAGAGAAAGAAATACTAATGAGATAGCATAGACGACTAGTCGACACGCTTACTTTTCAAAGTAATCCTACTCATGCTTGATCACCTTGTTTTTCTTTGCCTTACCAATATCAATTTTTTCCTCTCGAATATTTCTGTCTATTCTAATAGTAACAATAATAATAATATGAAAACAGAGGTATATGCTGTTCGATACTTTCATCTATGCGACAGACGAACAGATACAAAATAAAAAAAATTGTCATAATGTGTTTTATCTGATGATGGCGAAAAAAAACGAGCGAAAGAAGACGAGGAAAAAAGGAGGCGGGAAACGACTCTTAGTCAACACATATAACAGTGCACCGCTATCTGAAAAGAGAAAGAGAGACAAAGTAATAAAGAGACATGAACCAACATGGCTGCCCTTCTTTCCCCGTTGTGCATCTTAGCCGAGAAAATCGAGAGGATGGTTGGGCGCACTACTACTTGAATATCAGTCTTTCTATTTTTTCTTCTCTTCGTGTATATATATATATATATAACACCATCAAAATAATTCTTCGTTAAAAAAGTGACAAACAAGATTTTACTGTTTATTTTCAACGATATTTTTATTCGTTTTGTAAACAACAAAAACAAATAATAAGACATAAAAAAACAAATGTCTTATTAAAACAAATTAAAAATCTAACTCATCGGTTTCCATATTGGAGTTAGTTGTATCATTATTATTATCATTTGTGTTGACATATTGAGTGATGCGTTCCTTTGCACGATTGACATCAGCTGTTGTACCATGTTGTTTTTCAAATTGAAGATATTTTTTAATTAAGAATTTCATTTTCTTCGGTGGAATATTCAATGAAAGTACTCGATCGAAAATTGATCTACATCAAATAAATAATAATTCATTGTTAATAAATATATACTGCATAAATCTATTCTAAATAGTGCTCCGCTATTTTATTCAATATTAGACGACCTTTTTTTCTTCAAAAAAAAACTTTTTGCATTGGATTCCGAACAAATTTATATCTCTAATGCCAACTGACTAGTAGATTTTATTTGTAAAGAGCTAATGAAACGAGTAGATTGAAAAAGTGTCACGTTCCAAAAGCTTTTGTCTTTGTCTCTGTAAGTGATAGTGTCAGTCTTTATTTTAATCTATTATCCGACTGAAACCTGCTCTAATTCAATTTTTAGAATTACGCAGAGAGAGAGAATCTTCAACATGACCATATACATACAATTTCAAAATAATAGTACTAATATCTATGTTGTAGATTCACATTATTGAGTTTTTGTTCACAAAGTCTTTATGAGGCACTGATTAGAATCTATCGAGAAAATACCTTGCAACAATTAATGGGTCTGCATCATATTTGATCAACATATCAATATAAATCGACCAGAGATCAGTGCGTTTTGGATAGCTTGCAAGTAATTTTTCATAAACAGTTTTAGCACGTTCTTTATCACCATATTTGAATTCTAATTGGCCAAATTTATTAATCATTTCAACATCTAAACAAAGAAATAATTGAAATTAAAATATTCTTCAACAAAAAAAAGATGCTTTTCATACGATCTGTTGATGATAAACTTGCAAACGATTTATCAAGTATTGTTTTTGCTTGTTCAGTCTGATGACGTCGAAATAGATACATGATATATTCGAGCCAAGCTTGTTTATTTTTATTAAATTTTTTTATCAATAATCCAAATGTAGCATTAGCATCCTAGAAAAATAATATTCATAAAATAATTGATTTTGAAAATTTAATATTACTTCGTATTGTTCGTTTTTCTCATAAACATCACATGCTAATCTTTGATAAACGTTAGCACCATCACAGTTACCTAAAGCTCGTGTTAATATTGCATTCACTTTTTCTGGTGTACCATAACGATTTTCAAGGCCCATATAAGCAATCCATATATTTAATTTATCGCGTTCCTCACTTCGAAAAAAAAAGAGAATCCATCAAGATGTTGAATAGAAAAAAAGAACAAATTTCTTACCGATAGAAAATACTAACTAAAGCTCGTTCGGCTAGAGCTCGTGCACGATCAATTTCAGCTTGATCAATATAAAATTGCATATATTCAATCCATAATTGGGAATCATTAGGTGCCTGTCTAACAAGTGCTTCATACTCTTCTTGAGTACGTTGTTGATTATTTGATGATGAAACGTGCGAATCATTCTTTATTTTTCTTATTGAAGAAATCGAGTCATCCATTTGTTCAATATCGTTATCATCAGTTGAAGGACGTAATGCTGATAAATCATCATCCCAATCGAATTTCAAGTCATTACCAAGAGTATTTGATTTTTTCGATTCATCATCTGTTTTTAAAAGTTTAGCATGTAATTCTTGATTGTCAATATCGTGATCATCATCACCGGCAATTGAACCATTCTAAATCCAAATGAAGTTATTCGATCGAATGATTTATTGGCAGTAAATTTTATTTTCGAACATGTCAAGTGAATTATTAATTGGAAAGTTACTATCTATTATTTCTGAGCTCACACCAAGAGGCTTTAGATGATATTCACCAACTCGGTATCAGCAGACATCAACGCGAAAAGTCTCTCGAAAAAAGAATATCAATAGTTCTTGAACTAGTTTTTCTATTTTCAGATTTTTGAAACATGGCCATATCAGACAGAAGCTTGATTAAGTCTACCGTTGTCTTTCATGCATTCTCATATGAAGAATTGAACAGATGTTGAGTCTAATGAATGCGACGCTCATTAAAAAAAAAGTCTTTTTGTCTTCACACGGTCATAATTGAAAAATGAAGAAAATTTCTAATATACCTTTCCTATCAGATAAATTTTTATGCAATTAGAGTATTCTGAAGATCTTGGCTGAAAATAAAGTCTATTTCATGAGATCTCGTATGGCAATTCTCTAGTTCGCAGTAAAAAAAATTCTTTAGAATCAACATTTTCATGATATTCTATTCACAAGCTGTGCTACCAATGACAAAATACTCAAATGAACATATGGCTATTGTATTCTTTTGTATGTTCCATGTTATGTTAGTTGCATAATAATTTTATACAATGATCGTATCTCACCAAACTACTTGCTCTAGAAAGACGATTTGTTTTCGAACGTTTTGAGACGATTTGTTGAATACATTGATCCGTTAATTTCATTTGACATTTCTTTTTTTCTTTGTCAATACTAAAAACAAATAAAAAAATTAGTTTTCTGCTGAAAAATTCCAAACAAATCTTTCTACTTTAAAACGACGGCTTCGACAACCATGCCTACATCTAAATATTCTCGTAAATGTCCACCCAATGTTCTATTAAAAACTTTGTCAACATGTCCCATAATTGTTTTACCAGAACCCAATAATAATGTTATTTGACGATTTGTTAATACATCGATATAACCATGAAGAATATCACCTATTGAAATTTGTTCCATATTTTCAATTTCATCATCAATTAGATCCAAATGATTTTTTTCCAACCTTTAATTAAATACAAACAAACGATCTTAAAATATTTTAGAGTAAAAACAACAAACTTTGATTTTCTTGTCGATAAAATCATTTGTTTCGTTTCTTTATTTTCTTCTTTAACAAATGCTCGTATCGTTTTATTTTTAAATTTCCACAATTCTTTTTTCATATGTAATTGACCATTGATTAACACTGGAGGTTTAACATTCATTAAATAATTCCAAAAAACAAAATTTTCAAAGACATCAGAAACATCAGTTGCTACTAATATCCCTTGATAATTTTCATCGTCTTTTGTAATATTAAAATGAAATTCATTTGCTGATTTTAATTCTTTAAATTGCGCAAAAACAATATTTGAGTCTGATTGATTATTATCAAACATTGATAATGTATAATGTTCACCTTTGTCATTAACTATTTTATTCATGATTGTTAAATCTGAACATTGTCCTGTAGTTAACTGTTTTGATATAAATTCCGGTGGAACATAACCACGTAAATGAAGTGATAAATAAAACCATGAACCTCTTGTTTTTTCATCAACTTTATCAAAAAATCCTATAATGCGATCACCGATTTCAAATGGCTCGCATGGTTTTTCACGAAGAGACAATTCATAAACAGGTTTTTTATGTTTAGAATCTGCTTCAATATTTCGTGTGCCAATAATTCGTGCATTTAATGTTTCATTTGCATGATAAAGATCATTTAACTTTTGCAAATTTTCTGTTGATGGATTATCGAATAATTCTGTTATATGAATACGACCACGAGAACCATCATTTAATTTAACATTTAATTGTTTTGGTAAAACATCAATTATAGTTACCGGTACGGTTTCATTAGATTGGTAATTTTGAATTGAAGATTTTTTCTGTTGAAATGGAACAATGAAATAATGAAATTCTTCCGATCTATAAGGTTTGATTGGTGTTATGTCTATTTGTTGTGTACGTTTGTAGGAAGCTGTTGATGAAATTGAATAGAAAGAATTCAAATCAGAAAATGTTGGCAAATGAACAAGTTGATTGGAATCTTGAGTTATTGCCAATGCATAGGATGGTAATTGACAAAGAATAGTACATTGAGTAAATGTTTGAGAAGAATTTGTTGAATATTTAATTGGCTTTTTTAGATCCATTGTAATGATGAATTGTTGTGCTGGTAGATTAAAATCTATGATATAACCTTCAATGGAATCTCCAATTGAATAATGTGCATCATATGGCAAAGTAGCTGGCAGACCATTTTCCAGTCGACCAACAAACCAATCATCAACACGTTTTTCAATTACACATCGACATTTAAAACCAATCCATGTTTTGGTTTCTTGAAAAAATTTCGATAGTGGACCTAAAAATATTAAACACCGTCAGAACTTTTAAAAGAGAAAGTAACAAAACAATTTTAGAAAACCTAGTAGAAAGAAACCAAAAACAAGTCTATTACTAATCATTGATTTCAAGTCTAGCAACATTTCTCGAATTCTTAGTTGAAAATGTTACTGTATGCAATTTGAATATTTGTTTTTACCTGTTCCGTTTTGTGTCATATCTTGAATTAATTGATATTTTTCATCCAGATAACATTTTAATACATAATCAGTTTGATTTAATTCTGCTATTTCACCATCATACATTAGTGATTTAAGTGAAACAATGCAACGTTGTTTTCCTTCGTCTAATTGTAAGATTCGAACGAATACTGTTTGACCTATTCGATATTTTTTTTCTATGCTTTCCAATGAACCATGTAAATCCAAATGTTTATGTGGAGCAAAAGCGATAATACTATTTGGTAAATCAATAAAAAGGCCATATTCAAAAATATTTTGAATAACACCCGGAACAATGGATCCAACCTAAGAAAACGGTTAATCGAACGCAATGAACACAAAAATTAATAAAGAAAATTTACAATGCAATCGTCGAACTTTTGTGGAAGAGTTGATCGTCGACAAAATTCGATTAGGATTTTTCTCATCGAAATATTTATATAAGATAAATGAGACCAATAGATACCATCACGTTGTTGATCTTTTTTCGATGATAAATCAAGATGCATTAATAGAGATTGATGTTCAACAAAATCTGATGTATGATTTCGTGTTAATGTTACTGTTATTGGTTTTCGTCGACGTTCTGTAATAACATTAGCAATTAAATGTTCATTACTTTCACATTCAGTTACTGTCCATTGAATAACCTAACGGAACAAATCAGCTTGATAATGATAAGCAAAGCAAAATCGAGTTTCTTACTTTTCCAATTGAGAAATCAGCAGGTACCGGTGCCAATTTACTACCGAAAGTCATTTTTCCAGGAACCTAAAATGATGTATCAAGCTATTTTGTATTTGAAGAATTACATAGCTTTCATGAGTGGAGATCAAAATTAGCAACTATGCTGGAGTCATGTGTATACGAGCTGATTATTTACAAATCTCACAGTCATCATCGCAATAAATCTGTTTTACAGATCATATCGATCAGAGGGAAAATCCAGAGAGATACGTTGAAAAACTGCCAATACACGAATGACATAATCAAAAAAGAAAGAAGTATTAAGTAAGTTTTTTTTATTTTTATATAGACATGATCGGAATAGCTTCTGGTAGTCGTTCCGTCTATGATGATGAGAAAGTATCATTAAAATCTACGAAATGTAATTTACTTTAAGAGAAAATTTTCAAGATTCTATTCCTATAAAATAAAATTCATATTTACTTTCAAGCTCAATGTAATTTTCTTGTGTTCTTCATCGAAATTCATTACTTTACACGATACAGTTTGTCCGACGTAAAACATTTGTTGCAATTGACTTTTAATATTTGTATTTCCCAATGTTTGTAATTGTCCTATTTCAGTTTTTGGTACTAGACCACATAGATCTCCAAATAATTTAACAAGTAAACCATAATCTTGAATTGATATAATAACACCAATGGTAATAAGATTTGCTTGTAAATCATTATATGAATAAACTATTGGTATTTTTGTATTTATTAAAGATTTTTTCATTGTTAATATAAGTCGTTGACGTGATGGATCAACTTGTAAAACCTATATGAGTAATTGATTGTTTTATTTTATTTTTTGGTCAAAAAATCTCGTCAAGAAAACAACTTACTCGGCATTGCACTTGTTTCTTTAATGCAAATTTATTTAACGCTTCTTTTATTGGTATGTCAGCATTATGAATAATTGGTACAAAACCATTGACATATTTTGTTAAATTTATAATTAAACCATGTTGATCAACATGATTTATAGAACCCTATACAGATTACAGAATTTTATAACATGCCCTTTAGCTTTATGCTAGCAATAGTTAAGGCGAAGAAGCAAGACTTCGTTTAATTCAAAAAATAGATTAGGGTAAAAAATGAAGTAAGTACAACTTCTGAAATCTTAAAAAAAGCCGTAAAAGTTCGATTTCCAATTTTCTTGAAAAATATATGTAATCGTTGTAAAATAAAATTCTGCGTTACCTTAACTAAACTGCCAATTTCAATGTTAGAATAATTAATAAAAGGTGCTTCCATAATACTCCTAAAGATAATAAAAGCAAATTTAATTGAATATTTTTTGTTATTTTTACTTTTTGAAAGTACATATTGCTAAATTACTTGCTAGCGAAATTCCGATTATTCGGCATCTAAATGAAAGAAAAACATTTCGAATGAAATTCACGGAAAAATAGTATTATACTGAAGTTTTTGACCGGGTTTGAATGAATCTAACACTTGTTGAAGATCATCATATTTGTCATCGGTTAAATGAACTGCTGAGATGGTTCCATATTGACTCAATGATGGAATTCGAATAGCAATTGATGATCCAATATTACGAATAACAACACAGTTTTGAATAGAACCAACTACTGCTGTTGTTTGATCGTTATTATTAATTTCAAGTATGGGTGGTGGCGTATTTAATGATAGTAAATGTGTTTGCATTGAAAAATGAATTAATTTTGTTGTTGGATCAATTGATACAATGATTGCTTCAAGCTAAAAAAGTAAACTCTAGTTGTATGACACAGATCTTAATAAGAATATTAATCACTTCTTGTTCAGAAGAAAAATCTTCGATTGGAGTTTTTAATGTTTCCAAATCTTGCAAATGAATGAATCCTTTAACTTCACCGAATGATACTTCAAGACCATTGACACGAGTCTAACAAAATAGATAATTAATTATTAGTGAAAGATATGTTTGACTATTTTTGGTTTTCATGAAAGTTACTTTATTCACAGTCACTTTGCATTTAAGACCAGGTAAAAGCATATGAAAAGGTAATTTTGTTGGTGGCATTGCCTAAAAATACATTCTTCAATTAAACTGTCGGAAACGATTTACTAATTACATACTGATCGTGTTTTCTTATTATCAAGCATCTTCAATGGAATAATACGAGAGTTCGTTGATGATGTTTCCTTTATTTGAAATAAACCATGAAATCCAACTTTTAATGGTTCTTAAAAATAAAATAGAAATATGTTAGTGAAATACTATTGCTAATTACAAGAAATCTGTTTTGTTCTAGAAAATATTTCCTCGATATTGTTTTTAAAATTTTCGAGAAAAGAATTACAAATCTATGTATTTAATATATTAGAGTAAATCGTTTTTGAAATGTAGCCTGTATCTTTACATCTATGCTTCAACAGTTCTCTTAGGTCGTGTTTCCTTTGGTTGGATTGAAAGTGAAATTTACCTGTATTTAAACGTTTATCATTTAGTAAAAAACCTTGTCTGTGTGAAAATCCAATATCAATAATAAAACCATGATCGGCAATACTTGATACAACACCAGGTAAAATCTAAACAAATTTCAACTTATTCTTGTTCTATTAATGTATATGCTTTTTAAAATCTATTTACCATTCCTTTAACAAGATTATCAGGTGCGATTTGATCACAAACATCCTTTGGATTAATTGAAAGATGTAAACGTTTCTTTTGATTCGGTTTGTCATTTTCGTTTGCCGGTTCATTTTGAATAACACGACAAATAACATATTGACCGATATGAAATAGATTATCTAAATCATCTTCATTGCTCGTTGACATTGATGACATTTTCTTTTGCATTAATTTAGTATATTCATCAGAGATCATTGTTATTGGAATATAACCAATACTTTGATGTGGCAAACTCACACGTAATTCATATGGAGAAATTTTTTCAATGCAACCACACATAAGAACACCATCAGTAAGATTCTATTTGAACAAAAAAGATCAGCTATTTCTCTACTAAAGGAAAGTTTTTCAACAAACTTGTTTATGTAATCGTCTATATGATGTTTCTTGACGATCTTCGCCATCAATTGACTTCTTCTTTTTTTTGTTTTGTTCTACTTTGAGTTTTTGTGAATCATAATTCGAACGTTTTCGTTTCGATGATGTCCCAACAAATAAATCGTCACGATCAACGCGATTAATTCGAGATTTTTCCGATTTAGTCTCGTCTTGTGCTGTTGATGCTCCACGAGGAAAATAATCAAGATCGTTTGACATTTTTATCTGAAATGAACAAGTTTCATCATATATATGTTTCTATACAAATAAAAAAGAAAAAAATTCATTTATTTATTTATTTATTTAAGTTGAAGTTTCTTCATATTTAATATAACGATCTGATGTACCAAGACGATTCATATACATAATAACATTTTGAACGTATTTTACACCTTCTGGTTTTATTTTACCCATTTGTATCTGTTGTTGAAATAATTGTCGCAATAAAACAAATAATCGCTCACGAAGTCCATAGATAAATGCACCACGACAGATTTTATTTAATTCCTAAACAGAAAAATAATTATTTAGTATCATTTCTATAAAACAGAAGAATCCGTTTTATTTTTAGATTAACCAACAAAACAACTTGTGTACAATAGTAGTGAAGAACATCCTTCATCAATGAGAGAATATTCTCTAGCGTTTTTGAAAAATGAATAACGATGATACTCACTCGATGGAATATATTGACTTTATCAGGTAGTTTTGCTGAAGCACGAGCAAATTTATTGATATCATTCTATGAGAAATGTAAATTATGTATATAAATGATACGGTAGATAGCGAGAAAATATTTACTTGAAAATTATTATGTCGACACCAAATTAAAAATGTTTCTGTATAACTTCTCGGGAATGGTTTTACTGGCCAAGGTTGTTTTTTATATACTAATTCACCATTATTTATCGGCGGAAATACTACTGCATAGGGTCCGAGACGTTCAAAACTAGATATCCATGGAATGCAATCACCTGGCTCAAATACAGACAGAATAAGCCGACTAGATTTCTTTTTTCGTTCAAATTTTTGGCAATGTATCGCACCAAACCATTGATCATTTACGGAAACTAATGCAGCTGATTTTTCTTTTTTTAATGATATAAGTAAAAGATAATAGAAATTATTTGCTGTATTTGATTTTCTCTGAGTAGCTAAAGAATTTGCACTCGCCGTTGATGCTGCAGATTTTTTCGTTGCAAACATTGGCACAGTTGGTTGTGGTCGAATATAACGTTGAATCGGTAGAAGTATATGTTTTGATGTTGCCATTGCACTACGTATGGATGATAATTCAATAAAACCATTTACTGTTAATGTATTTGACGGCTGAAGTAATTCGCCTGTTGTTTGTCTAAAAATAAAATCAATATTTATTTTCAATTATTCTAGCAAGATCATTAACGTACAATATTGCGGGTATTATTTTTGGATAAACAGCAAGTTGAGATTCATAATGACCACATTTAAGAATTGAAATAAATACATCCGTCGAGTCAGATTTTATCTCAGTAACAACATGCTGAATCATGTCATTAGTTACTATTATATTATTCTCTTTGTCACGATTTATCAACCAATAAAGTTTCGAAAAAGAACATTGAGCTTGTTCAGTAATATCTTCTAGTCGTGCTCGATCAATACTCGATGGCTGTCGAATACATACATATGAAATATCCGTAGGTGAATTCGACAGTGTTGTTTTTTCTTGTTCATCACTTGTTGTCTGTTTACGTAAATCTACATCCATTTGGTCAACTTTATTATTATAGGTATTTTCATGGATTGGATCATCTTCACGATGTGAACTATCTGTAAAAACTAAAATCTAAACATAAGTTATCTCAATCGGTGTTATCTAATGTAGAATAATGTGTGTAACAAACTTTTTGTGAACGTTGGGCACCAAATGTAGTTGTTAAATATTTCTTAGCAAAGTCAATAGCTGATTTTAACGATAGATCACCAAATATTGGAAGTTTTTGAACCGATTTTATGATATCATCAGTATTCTTAGTAAAATGTTGCACAATTCTAATTGTATCATGGCCCGCAAACAATACCTAAACATTAAAATAAACCAAGCAATAAAATATCAAAAAAAAAAATTAAAAATCTAAATTACCAGAGCGATTGTTTCAAGTTTAGTAGGACTGCTGGTGTTGGTCATCAATGATTCGACCAGTTTGGCTACTAAACTACGTTTTTCAATATTCATCGTAGTTTCCATATTATTTTCTTGTTTAGCGACAAACGAAAAACGTTCAGCCATACCCAACGAGCAATCGATCAAGAGTATTGTAGGCATATTTCGTAATAGTAAAAATATGTTTTCTTTTTCGTCTTAAAATTGATTTTTGTATATTAGTTTTAATTATATATCTATCTATCTGCAGTACTGCTTATCCTATTGGTTAAACGAGAGTGTACTCAATCGACCAGTAAATTGGCTTATTTTATTGATAAAATTTTCAATAGGTGTCCTTGCTAAACAAGTCGTCTCTGCTGTCTACAACGTTAGTATGAAAAAACTGTTTCATATCACTGTAGATCGAGATTCATTTTTCATCATTTTAAATAGGTCGAATGAAACACTTGAACTCTTCTTTTTGTGTAATAACGGCTTCTAACAGTTTCCATTTACTTTGTAACGAAAAGTTTTTTTCATATTAAAATGCGCAGATACGATGTTTATTTATTTGCAAATTGAAATCAACTATATTTTTGACCGATGGAATAATCTTATCTTTCGATACGTTCGTCAAAATTATTGGAAATGAACATCAGCTATTGGTTAAAAGTTTTATTTAAAGATAAAACTCTTGTGTTCCTTTAATTATTAATAAAGAGTAATATCACTATCTATCTACCTATCTCTCGCTCGCTCGTATAAGTCAGCCAAGAAAAAGAAAACTAGAATTGTATTGTTTATTTTGAGAGAAAAATTATTCATATCATTTTTTTTTATTATAAAAGTATTAACAATGAAATTTTATGAGTGTCTTGCATATTTATTAATAAATAGTGATACGAACTGGTGATACTAAAATGATAATGAGACTAAATATTTTGATTTATTTTTTTTTGACTATTTTTTGTGATGATGTAATCGCGAGCGGACAGACCAAATATAAATAAGGCATCCGGCAAATCACTACTGAAAATTTGTAACGAGTACTTTGTTGCCCAAAACATAGAAGCAAGAGATACTTTATATTCTGCTACAAGTTGACCACCTCGTTGATCATCGAGAAAACGAGTCGTCAATGAAGCAATGTTGTGTTCCATCAGAATTCGCCGTCCATTCCATTCAATAACAGATCTGTGATTTAAAATCTGGAGTTTCTGATTAATACTGCCAGTGATCCACTGTTGTGTTTGAGAATTGAGTATTTCAAATGTTGCTTCGTATAAAAACCACGTAACTTTACTATTGAGTCGACCTACAACTTGCTTGGAAGGATAAGATACGAGTTCTATTTTTTGGAGTCCTAAGTATTTAGATTCGATTCGATATTGAAGATTCTTTCCACTTTTATCGAAGATCGAAAATTCAGGCGCTTTTACACCTACTAAAATATCTCTTCTAACTGCATATTCGCGTGTAGGCGTTAAACCCAAGATGATGTGAGTCGCAGTCATCAGCAATGAAATATGGTACCACATTTTTTGTTCACTTGAAAGATAAATTTCGATAAATACTGATCTTAATCTTGGTAAAACAAAAAGAAAAGGTGAATGAGATTGCTTGTGAGAAGAAATAAGTCTATTCTACAGCGATTCCTTTCAATATATAGAAAACTAGGCTCGGGTATTCATTACACTAAATCAATGTTGCGGTGCCCTTCAAGTTATTATTGATTGAAAGTAATACAACTGGAAGAATCATTTGCATGCATAAGAGTAAAGAAACGGTGTGATTCATTCAATATAGTAAACAATTTGATTTATAATTCAACAACTTTTTCATGCATTGCCAACGAACTTCACATCTGTTTTGTTAGATTCAGCATTATTTATACTATTGAAAAGAAATGCGAACTGACTGAATAAATAACCTTCAAGGGACATAAGAATACTTGTAAAAACTAATGAATAAGCGTCTTTTAACGAAATATCGTGAAGGTCATACTTTTAGCGTATGTATTAAACATTACTAGAAAATTATTCATGAATGTGCATACCTGTTATTAATGTGCGAGGTCACAGTGATAAACTTCAACTGAGGATCACATCTTAATCTTCACGCTATTCAAGTCTTGGAATAATGTAAGCGCACTGTTTTGATCTTTCATATCTGCCAATGAAAATCTCTGTGATTTGTGTACATCGTTATCTAACAGCATCATTGGTTTTTTGATGATTTTGCAAGAGATAAAGCTATTACTGAACTAGTTATTGTTGTTTCTTCTTCAATATTTCGATCTTAAAATTGTAAACGAAAACGAAGAAACTACATTGCAAATAGGTTCATTTGTTTCTATGTACAGCACAGATATTCTCAAATTTATAAAAACTTATAAATGACGTTTAATACTTTACAAATTCATTTGTGAAACTCAAAAGATATTACCCATCGAGAAAGTTTGAATATCGACACCTGAAATCATCAAATGCACTTGCTTGAGAACTAATAATTCAGGTATTGAGTAGAATATTTCAGTAGTTTTAAGTGCAAACCAGTAGCTCTTAATAGCTGCATGTTTCTTTAATCTCAACCGTTGAAAGGAAAAATCTTCTACTTCAATCTATGCTGATAAATAAATATACAATTTAACCCAAAAACCTCTTATAGAAAGAAAAAAAAACTCACTGGTGTCAAAAACATCTTAGTTTGACTATAATAGATGAATCAGAAATAGTGTGTCAACAAAAATCTACATTTTATGAAAGAAAAAAAAGTATTTGCGTTTCAATACTATCACAATTAGTATATCTTTTTCTGCTCTTGATTCAGAAGATATCTCGTATGCATTCTTGCATTCGAAGTTCTCTGAATACAACCCTGTCTTTATTCAAATAAAAAATATTATCAATATTTTATTCTTGTAATGAAACTACAATTTTTTTTCTTCTAATAATTTTGTGGCGTTGCTGAAAGACTGAGAGAGCTAACACCTAGACGAGCCAAAATTTCATTGCATTTATTGATAGCATAACATTATATGAACCTTTTTAGTCTAACGAGAGAAAAGTTATGACCGTTTTACTGAATTTTCGACCTTGGGACCACGAATTTATAGAAAAACTGAATGAAGGAATTTCGAACTGAAATTTTTCCCAACAATAGGTCTCATCGATGCTAGAAGGTTCTAAAACTTTCCGTGAAAACGGATGCATCACTCTCAAGATATTGAATATTGAAGAGAAGTCAATTTTACGACATTTTTTTGGAAACTGGTCGTTTTCATCAGTATGCAATATCTAAAGAATGATGCATCCGTTTTCACGAAAAATTTTAGAACCTTCTAGCATCGATGAGACCTATTGTTGGGGAAAATTTCAGTTCGAAATTCCTTCAGTCAGTTTTTCTATAAATTCCTTGTTTCAAGGTCGAAAATTCAGTAAAACGGTCATAACTTTGAAAGAAACCCCTAATAGCACGAAATCTTTAAGGCCTTTTCTAGTCTCACTGTGTCCTACTTATGAGCGCAATATGAACTCGCATGGTTGGTATCACTTGGAGACGTTCCCTCGTTAGAAAGTCCAAGAATTGTTCATTTTTATTTACAATTACGATAATTTTTCCACATATCTTGATTCTGGTTTCAAAAATCGAGACTATTTTGAAGCCTTGCTTAGATCTAGATAAGGAGCAAATGCATAAATATTCATCCGCTATCTTTTTATTTTAAGGCTGAATACATATATTGTAAATATGAGTCTAACTTATTATAAAAACATGTGAGACGCGAATATCTAATAAACAAATTTTATTGATATCGTAACATGTTCACAATACGCATTGCAATGATTTTGGAAGTGCAATAGTTAAAAAATTTAGATTAGTTTTTTTTGTTTTGAAAAATATTCGTTGCATCAGACTATCAAATGTAATATTTTTCTTTAGAGGACTTATTTTTTCCAGCTTTGATTTATTGAAATAACAATTAAGTAGAGTCATACTGAATGAAACTATTTAACGGTAAATTGTGTTTTCAATCAGCATGCCTACTTCTTTTTGTGCCACTTGTTAATGAGAATGTTTCTCTTATGGTTTTCTTTTTTTGAAATCTATGAATCTATAAAGTGATGTAACTTCGACATTGATTTGAAAAAGAAAACTATCTTGCTGTAGTTTTACTACAGTTTCATTCTATTATCTATTGCAACATTGCTTTTCTAATAATTAGACTCTCGAAGTATATTTTCGTAAATCATGTTGAAACGCGACGATTTACGACAGCACAGTCTCCTATGTACCATAGTACTTGATGAAAACAAAACGATACACAGTTGTTAAACTAGGGCCAGTAATAATTACATTGAAACAGTAGTACTTACAACTAATATAATATTCATCTTAAGACATGAAATTCTCGATAATGCTGAACATGATTCTTAGTGCTAAAATGTGTAGAGTCAAATAGACATATTGAGTGACACGGGATACACCTTAACGTATCCCAATGGTAACACTCGTGGTTGTGTTTTCTTTATGATCTTAGTATGTAAAACGATTATCAATCGTTAGAGCTCGTCTTACTATAACGAGAGGTAGAACATAAATTTAACATAGATTTGTCTTGTGTGTCTGACCTTACTAAATATTTACCCGTTTATTTCATAAACAACACGTGTATATATATATACTAACATAAAAAGAAAAAGAAAAGATAGAAGAAAAAAAGAAATAGTCCAGTGACCTAAATGAGAATAATGGACAAAATGAAATGAATAAAGAGCAGATCAAATCAAGAAAAAAAAAGAAATAGAAATGATCGAGATATGTGTGGAATTACACTGTAACGTACTTTTTAACTCGATTTGAGTTTTTAACTATTCAAGTTTAAAGTTAAGGTTTACAGATATGAGATAAGAATTAAGGTAAACTTTATTCGGAACTTTTCTATTTATTTTATTTTCACAGATGATAGATGAGCTTCTATTCCATTTCCATTTGATAAGGTTTTTTCCGGACTCATGGGTCGAACAGGTTTTTCTAAATCAGATCGTTGTATTGTCTTTCGTTGAATTTTGTCATATGTAATTGACATTGAATAAGGTAAAATTGTTTGTGGTGAAAATGTAACTTGAACCAATTCAGATGATGATTGTAAATACAGAGCATGTGCAAAAGGAGAGAATTGAACGCTTGACAAAGCATTTATATCACTTGCTTTTATACAGCTAAATAATATTTGACGACGCAATGTTGGTAACGTATAGATACTTATTTGACCCATATTATCCAAACACACAAGACATGATTCGGAATGAGATTCATTGACATGATCTAAATAACAAATGATGAAGAGCAATGAAAAATAAAATAAAAACATTAAGAAATATTTACCTGTTTTAAGGCTAAATTGATTAATATTTACTTTTCGAACACGAGTACCTTCTGTTGCTGTTAGTTTAAATTTACAATATGGTTTTAAATTTGGTAATGTGAAAACCTTTTAAAAACGAAACGAAATAAAACTATGTTTTGACAAGAAAATAATGCATACTTTGAATTGTTCTTCAGAACAAATGAGAACTTTATGTGAATTAAATGGTGTTGATGAAACTTGTGAAATATTTTCTGGCTGACTTGGTGTTGATACAGGCACATTTGAAGTTGTCGATATTGATTCTAGCGTTGAAATACTAGAACCTTGTCCTATTGGTTGATTGAAAGCATCAAGTACAACAATACTTAACACAGGTGCTTTATGTTTTAATCGAATCTCTTTCGCTAAAATCAACAAATTCAAATCGAAGTCAAATGAAATGAAAGAATAACTTACCCATCGAACATATACTTGTTTGATCGGTTGCAATAGGAGTTCCATTTGTTAATGTATTTATTGATTGAGGTTCTGAACCAGTAATAGAATAAACGTATACATGACCACCATTGGTACCAGCCCAAAGTGAACGAGTTCGATCATTGACTATACAATATAGAAAAAAAAGAAAGAAAAACATATATGAAAAACGAATAATCTATTTTTATTTTGTAGAATTTTACCACTATTAAGATAGGTTTTAGCAAAATAAAGACAACGAACCATACTGGCAACTTGATCATCAACAGGTTTAAATTCTCTAAATTCAACTTGTCTTTCAACAGGTACACGAATAATTTCTTCTAAATGCATATTAGTCGAGAATAATGGATTATTTTCATCTGTTCGCTTCGGTGTTAACATCATTGTGGCTTTTTTAATTGTTCGTCCTTTGCGCAAACGTCGGAATGATTCTCGAAGAGACTTTTTCAAAGAACGTCCACGTATTAATGTCGATTCACCCGTTGATGAAGGCACAGCTGATGTATTTCCTAAAGCATTCGGGTCAAGTGTACATTTAGCAGCAAGTATTCGATTTTGTTTGTAATTAAATATAGTAAATCCATGTGCAGTGCCAACGGCATAACTAAATATCATAACAAATAATCAAAACTAGAGGCGTATTCAAGAACAACATACGTTTGAATATCTGAACATAGAGCTAGTGCTGAAACAGCAGCTGGCGGATACAGTTGAACTAACGATGTTAAAACGAGACCAGATGGAATAAATGTTTGTCTTGTTTTCATTTCTTCGTGACCTTTCCAAACAAAACTTTCACAACCATCAAGCAAATTTACTGTTGTTGTCTATCAATGATATAAATCAAACATCAAATAGTTCTTTTTTAAATTAGAAGAAAAACTTACAGCTATATTCACATCGGAAGAATCAGCTGAAAATTCAAATGTAAGAACTTGTCCAGCGGTTCCAGCGATAATAAGTGCGTCTGTATTTGTACATAGTGATAGTTTTTGTATGGCTAAACGTGGATCATCACAATATGGATCATAGAGGCCAGTCTAAATAGAAAAAATAAATATTGCTGCAGCACTAAAAAATATTCACCTTTCGAAATGGTGGCCATGTTTCTTCTTCGGTATCATCAAGAGGTGCTTGTTCTATTTGAAAATAATCACTTGTTTTTAATTTATAAATCAATGGCATTGAAATGTTGGTTATATCCCAAAATTGAACAGATCCATCTTCGTGTCTATGAAATAATTAAAGATTACATTAAATATTCTTATTATTTCGATACACTTACCCTGTCAATAATAAATGTTGTTGTTCATTATCGTCTTCTAAATTATTTGAATGATGCTTAATATCTCCGCCTGTTATTGGCCATTTCTAAAATAATGAATAGAAGATGAATTCTTCTTTTTTTTTTTTTTTTTAAATAAAAAGATGTTCAACTAACTCGATCTGTATAATCATCAAGTTGTATTGTTGCGTAGTTCACAAGTTTTTTATAAAATTGTGGGTTGACATTACAGGCTAACGTTGTACATATAACAGGTGATGCATGAATACTATTTAAATACGGTAAATGATAACATGGCCAACTATCAGTAATAAGATCAATCACAACGATTTCTTCATTTAATAAGATCACAAGTGATTGGGGATCGTCACGACCTTAACACAAAGTGAAAAAAAAACATTCTTTCAAAATTCAATTCATTTTTTATTCGATGAATATACAACCATCATTTGATAGTTTGTCGATTGTGAAAAAATCAATAACTGGCGTCGTAAAATCAAAAGTAACATGCCGTGCTCTTTCATTATTATGATCATGTTCATTTTCAGATAAACAACTAACACAATGTTTATTCGAATAGCTGGAGCGAGGTAAACCACCGGCAAATATTATTAATGGATCACCACTACAAGCGAAAACATAAATTAATCAGCTTTTTTTTGTTTTATATTCATAAAGACATGCAAACAAGCTATAGATTTACAATAATTAGCAATATCATGTTATACAGTTTCACGAGAAATATCTTTGAACATATACAAATTTTAATATCAACTGTAATAATAGTTTAAATGTCATTGTGTAGTAAAAAACCTCGTACTATAAAGCAGACTGATTTTTAGTACTGCTCACCATTTATATTGGCTGTTCAATGTGTGATATAAAATCTATTTGTCTTCATACATGCTATAAGTGTCAACTGGATAATATGACATGAAAGGTTAGAACTCATTCGATAGGAAAGGTTTTGATTAGTAAAATAAGCGTATCTTTCAATGTCAGTTGCATAACAATAATGAATTGAAAACCAGTGTAAGCTAATTGTGATGCAATTTTAGAGAATAACCTGTTCATCAAATGATTTGCAGCTACCAGAGAAATTTATTTCTCTGTTAAATTATTTTGAAAGGACTAAGTAAATTCTATACTGCCATTATCTGAACTAGCTAATTGTTATAGACTAGGTAACAATAAACAATAATCCTTCACTTACTTTCGTAAAGTTTTTACACAAATCTTAGTCATTGGTGTACACGGATAAGGTCCATAGGGAATTTTTTCTGTTTCAACTATGTTCAATTGTTGTTTTGCATCCCATAATGCGTAACTTCCATTATTATGGCATGTAGCAAAGTTCATACCTTTATTATACCAACAAACAGATTCGACTTCCTGCAAGAGAAAAAAAATGATAATAGATTCTTTCCCAAAAAATAAGATAAAATACTTGTTTATAAATATAAGTTCGATCATGACTATTCGACGGTAAATCCCAATGAACAATAAGAGTATTTTTATAACCAATTAATATTTTATCTTCGTTAATTGGATGTTGAATAATTGATTGTACGGGACCTGGATGAATTATACGACCACTACAGTATTCAACGATTCTAAAGTAAATATAAATGAATTAGTCAATAATCAGGAAAAAAAAGATCCTCCAACAAAACAAAATGAACTTTCATAAAGGAGACATTTAGTTCAATTTATTAGCAAAGAGTAATTCGAAATGACCCATAACGGATGTCCGCAGGATTTGCTGCTTTATTCAAGCATTTTTGTTAGAAAAAAGTAACGAATTATTAAACAAAACATCTAACTGAAAGAAGATGCTGAAAATACTACTATTTTCAATTTCTTACGTTCTTTCAATAATATCAGTTGAAATAATTGGATCAGTATTAAGTGAAAAATTTTCAATATTAAATGAATGAATATTTCCATCATTGAGACCAATTAATAGACTCGAATGGTTTCTTAGTAAACATATTGTTTGTGTATTTTTAAGTACGATTGAATCATCTTCACTTGACGTACCAGTACGATCAATTCGTACTGTACTATTTGATGAAAAATCATTTATCGATGGATTATAATTATTTATTTCAAGTAAATGTAAATAACCATCAACAGTTAAGACAAGAAGTCGTCCTACACCATCAAGAAATATTAATTTACGAATTGATGATGATTGATTAGGGTCAAGACTATATGATAATTGAAAATTCGGTTGACCATAACTAAAACAAATAGTAATAGTAAATGATGGTTTGGTCTTTCATCATAAAAAGACTTACATTCGAATTTCACCCGCATGTGTTCCAATAGCAATTAATTTCAATTGAGCATCATATGCAAGCGATGATGGTCGTGAAGGAAAACCACGTACACAAATCTAGAACAGCAAATCATTTTTGAATAAGAATAAAAACTAATCGTATGCATACTTTATTTAATCCGAATAATTCCTTTTGAAGTCGTCGACGAGTTTCGTTCTCTTCAGGCTGTTTATGTCCAAGTTTAAACTTGAACATAGTTTTATTATGTTGAGGTCAATAAAAGAAAAAAATTAGAAAATGTGAAAATATCTAAAAAAAAAAGAAAAGAAATGGATGACTCATATTACAATAGAAACAATGTCGTTTAATTACTTCCGTTCTGTTACTTACTCATCATAGTATTTAAAAATTAAAAATAATTGAGAGCTCAATATGAAAAAATTAATGGGATTCAATGTACGGTGTAAGTTGAACAACAGATGTGTTAGTATTCTGTATAGTCAATATAACAAAATGAAAGTGGGGATGATGGTGCTGACACATGTAACACGAAATTAGGACAGTGCTAACAGCAGTTGTCGCTCTAATTAATGTGCAATGGCTAGATGATCGATGGCAGTCAAAAGAAAATGAACAAAATCTACACACGATGTTTATTCGTCTTTCACGTGTACGTTGTTCCATCTATTTTTCATCGACCAATAAGCCATGACATGAATATACAACGACCAACACTGAACCGGTCAAACGGTCATTCTCTCTCGCTCTCTCGTTGCTTCCCTCCCTTCCTCTTCCTCTCTTTCAATGAACTGTACGTATGAGAGAAGGGTATTAAGTATCGTCGAGTTGTACAGAGTGAAATCAGAAAAGAAAAATACTAAAGAGATCGACGCGTGCCACATTATTAAAACGAGTAATAACAGACAATGATATGTCATCAGCTTACCTGATTAATCATAGTTGAAATCGTGTCAATGTATCTTATGACTAATAGAAAGTTTTTAATAATGAGAGCAAAACAAAAAAAAAAAGAATAATTAGTTCCTTTTGTTCGGATACGTGATGCATCAATTCATTGATAGTTGTTATACGATATCCGGTGATAGACAGACCACTAAGATTTATCTTATCCGATCTAACTATCAATAGACGCTAATGGAAAACAAAGAAAATATATCTTAATAATCGATAAAAAGAACACATACAATATGAACAAATATTCTGATTAGGTTGTCTGTATGTGCCGAAAGGGCACATCGTCTTCTCATCTTGGATATAGAAAGAATCGGCAATGGAAACGCGATAGATACGTAAATCAAAAGCACAAAGATAAAAAGGCAATGTGAAATACAACACTTGACATATTCATTCTTCGAAGGAGTTTAATAATCGAGATAGATAGATGAAACCAAATGTCAATCAGTCTTATATCTTATTAAGATTTTTCTTTTTCAATTCCAATGTACACGTATATAAATATTCAACTGGAGAAGAGAAAAATTTGGTGAAAATCTTTTATTTAATGATCAATATTCATCCGAAACTTGTTTTTTTTTCTTTTTTAATAGAAACCGATAATTCAATTATTTATATCATTGATACAATGCATCATGATTTCATTGAATTTCGAAAACATTAATTCAAGAGTTCTTGATATATAGATACTTAAAAATAAATAATTGAAATGATTCATTCAATAATCATCAATTGAAAAAAGCTTAGCAGAAGGGAAATACTTGTTCAATCTTCAAGATACTTTCTATTTTCTATGAAATAAATCATTGCTTCGCAATAAACGACCAAATGGACATTAACTTCAGAATAAAAAAAAACCTACAAAGAACCAACTTAATGTTTATCGTTCGATCAGGAAATTCGTTGTTTTAGAGCATTGTGAGTGTCTATGTCGCGAATTCTTCTTATCCTAAGATTTCTAAGCGAGTAGAATACAGCCATATAAAAAACATGAAATAAGACCTTGTCTATATTTAGAATGATAATAATAAAAAAAAAAGAACGAAGTAACAACACAAGAAAGAAAAATCTCGACTATATTGTCAATTAAAGTTCAGCCATTTTTTATTTGATCATTTATTCTGTATTGTGACTAGAAAAAAAAGGACAAGTGATTGTTATGATTGAAACGCACATTAAAAATCAACTTACAGTCCTGGTGCTAAACTCCAATCAGGTTGAACTTCTTTGGCTTTAAATTCAACACCCTCTTTTGTTACAATACAAACACGATACTAGAAAATGTAGCAATAAATAAAAACAAGATTTTATTTCGGAAACAAATTATCTTACACGAGCAAATGCTCGACAATCACGATAAAACAATTGTTTTATAATACGATCCATTAAATGTTCAGCTTGTTCTTTGTTAAGCTGATTCGAATTTTCAAGGATTGTTCGAATCCAACCCTAAGAAAGACAAATACATGTGTATACGGAAGAAAATGTAGTGTTATAAGAATAAACTCACTTGAGCTAAATGATTAGCGATACCAGTCATGATTAAAAATTCTTTATAAGCTGAACCCTTATCATTCACGCGTCCAAGAAACCTATAAATACAAAATAAAAGTGTATAGATTGAATAAAAAAAAAATCGAGATTCTCGATATTTACGGTTCATTATTCTCTATTCCCGCAACAATAACACTTGTTAAAAATGGATTTAATTTTGTTCGTCGATGATACATAAGTCGAGTACACCAAGAATACAGAGCCAATGGCGTCATTTCACTTCCATCTTCTTGAACAAGATCTTCTTCACTTGAAAACAAATATATTAATAACACTAAAATTACCATTGAAACATTTCAACTTACACTTTAGCATCAATAGCTTCTTTAATGTAATCAGCATCAGATAGATCACCACCAAGTGCTAATATAGTACGATCATTCACTTGATGAATACGTGGCAAATTGCGATATTTAGCTAAAGAACCATATGAACCAAGTACATCAGCAGCTAAAATAACACCTCCATTGAATACAAATGCTGCAACTGATGAACCAGTTACAATGGGTGTACTAATAAAATTAAAATCAATAGAATTATATCCAAGACCGATATGTAAACATACACTGTACGTGTGCGAATATTTCGTTCAGCTTCTGTTTCCAATGGATTGACTGTATGATTTTTATTTGAATTTCCAATATTGAAATCATCTTTATCATTAATGGAATCATAATGGGTTTCAAATGGATTAAATGTGCTGATCATTTTTTTCTCGTTATCTTTTTCTTGTCTTAACTAACTATAATCTAAAAGAAAAAGTACATATATATGACGTGAATTATGCAAGGGCTCGAACAAGAAATAACCAATAGATAAAAGCAACTTTAACACCGGCCAAAAGTATACATGAAAATATTCTGTAAAACAAATATGAAAGACAAGAAACAAAAACAAAAATTTGTCACGCTAATACTTCGACAAGAAAATTTAGAATCCACAAAAATATATTCCAAAGTAAATGTAGTCGACCCTCTTCACCCTCTACAGTAGCTGATGGATTTTTTCTATCTATGGGTGATCTTTGTTGTTCTTGTGAGAACATCGATAATTTTTCATCATTTGATTGTTCGTTGTTTGCTTCATCCATTGAAATTTTCGTATCAACTAGTTCAACAAGTAAACGATAGTGACTTGTTTGATATCGTGAATAGCCATATATGCCGATATAAATTGGTCGTTTCATACTATAATCAGTAAGAATTTCATCAATACCACATGTACATGAGCTATATTCATAATTATCGTATGTAACATATTTATGACGTGTTGAAATATATAAATCAGCATCACCACGCAGCGATATTAAAATAAAACGATAAGTACCAAGTCTATTAAATGAAAAATACGAGAAATTCGACGGATGAATGCGATCATCATGCATCGAGATAAAGGTTCGATTCGGTGCGTAGATATTTGCTAGTAATTCTTGTTCATGTTGATATGATGCTTTATTATATTTTGATTCATCTATGTATTCGTCATCACTCGATTGCAATTCATTTTCATTATTCAATTCATTTTTAGAATCATCGTCATCAATTAGTGTCGTTGTTGTTGTTGTTGTTGTTGAATCGATTTTCGATTGATGAAAAGCAAAAGAAAGCGATAGTAAATAAAAACAGGTGACGTAAAAAGTAAATGAAGAATTGTAACAGATTTGCATTGCCTGCTTAGAAAGATTGGAGTGTATTTAGATATTCACATAACAATGGACTAAATAGAAAGTAACGAAAGTAAAACAAAAAACATGATGTTGTTTTTTAACCTTTAAAAAACTTCTTAAATAAATGGTTGGTTTGTTATTTGGCTTCCTGTAGATGTCTTTAGTATAGTTTCATATTGGATTGGTCAAATAAAAACGGTTAATCAGTTGTTAAATTTTCGTGGTCTTCAAACAAGACTTATCGACTATGACAGAAGAAATTTATTCACCAGTATAAAAAAGAAATTCATTTATCGCTTGCCATAATGCATTTAAGTGTTTTTCTTTGTAGGCCACTCAAACGAAACTTCCGTTACAAGGTGTTGTAATTTTTGTTAGTCAACAATTAGTATCGAGTAGAATAGTTCTACATCAACAATGTACAGAACTTGGCGGAAAATTTGTTTGGATATTCGATGTACCATTTACACATTATATTTGTCAAGTGGGTCTTATTTCTTGATGGCTCAATTAACATTGAGAAAATTTTGTTTCTTTTTCTAGGGTAAATTAAGTAAAAGAGGAAAAGAATATAGGAAAGCTGAAGAATACAAAGCATCATGTGTACATCCCGCATGGCTTAAAACTTGTTATAAATTTGGACAACGTGTAGCTGAAAAATTATATGCTACTACTTATGATCCAAATCGATCTTTGGTAAGTAATAAAATAAGAATAAAGCAATAAATTTTCAATAATTATTTTATAGGTTTTTATTTCTAACGGCGATGATAATGATAGTGACGAAGAAAACCATAATCCCTCTTTAGCAACAATGAAAACTACCTCATCGATGAAGACGATTCAAACTTCTCGTATTATTCCAATTATTAACAAGAAGAAAAACACTTCTATTATTAAACCTACTCCTACCATTCAAATTTCACCACCGAAAGTTATTCAATCTCTTCCAAAACCATCATCACAAATTTCTAATGAAGCCGAAACAATGCTCAATGATCTTGAATCCTCTTTAGCACAATTTCTCAATAATAATAATAGTAACAGTACTGCATCCATATCTCGTTCTTCAATAACTGACGATGAACAAAATAAAAAATCACTTCAAATAATTCGATCTATCAGTAATATGAATAATAATGGTTATCACAATGTTCCAAATATCGAACCATCGATGCGTGTCGAATGGCTCGACGATGCGATGCAAGCTGAACGTAAAAAAATGATAGACGAAGATGAACACGGTGTTAGCAGTCAACCAAAATCGCAATATGTAGAAACAAAACTTGGACTCAAACGGCCTCTAGTCGACATAAATTCACATCAATCTTTTAATTCCAAAAAATTTCGAACTTAATTTTAATTAATAATGTATAAACAAGATAAAAATGTCAGATTCAGAAATATTTTATATGGATATTATTTGTTTTATTAATGAAAAAAAAACTACAGATTTATAATAGATTTACTTAGATAAAAAAAAAAAGAAAGATAAACTTTTTACTCACTAAAAAAATCGACGTAAAATATACGTAGCTGTAGCGATAGATTATTTCGAAGAACTTCATAAACAATACTGATATGATCGTTTGGCAAAGATATCGAGAAGTCTCATGTGGATTATATAGAAATTATTGCTTCATCTTATGTCATTCACAGTATTCGCATCGCATGCCGTTGTTTATTGAGTATTGTTCATGAGATCATATCAATGAATGGAAAGTAAAAACAAATATATCTTGTATTTTGATTGCACTGATAAACAGAAATGACTCGTATAGAATAGTAATACTAATCTTGAAAATAGTGTTCATTAGAAACTTTCCTATGATTGATCTAAGTTTTGCACAAAACTACTTAATTCATTCCAAGAAAATCATTTCAAAACAGTAGAGAAATAAAACTACATATTCACAGTAGATGTACTACTTCCTTGTAGATTTTGTTGGCTATTGAATTTTTAAAATATGTTCTTTTTCATTTCATTTTGGTCATACTTTTATAATTAGAGTTTATCTAATCTCATGATCTTACTTTCGTCATCGATATCAATTTTTTCTATTCTCAGATAGCGTGTTATTTTATGATCACTCCGCTGATAAATTTACAGCGCCATATTATACAGAGCTCAATAAGTTTTGTACTTTCATGGGCAATCTTGTCACAGCTCAAAGACAATTTTCGAAATAAAATTTATCATGACCGAATCATCGCGATATCACTTGTACATTTTAATAACGCGCATAATCAACAGTCGTTAAGTCTATTCAGGGTACAACTAATTTATGTGAATAACAGCGAACAGTCAAGTTTTTAAGATTGCATATATGTAAGTCATTCTTACGAACGCCCACACCCTCAAGTAGAAATCGATGATTTTTCTAGATCACATTACTAATATTCTAGTTTTTTGAATGATTACTTTGTTCAAAACAAGCTTCCAAGATTGAAGTCTTTACAGCATGTAGAATAATATAGCATACTTAAGGGGCCGACAAGTCGAAATTTCCACAAAAATTTTTTCGCAGATTTTTTAGCATGGTTGGACAGAGCTCGTCGAGTTACTTATGTGTATGTAATAAAAACAGTTTCCATCGAGTTTTTCTTTAAAAAAAATTTGTAATACGTTTTCACCAACAATTGCCTTAAAATTTAATAATTTTAAAGTATGTGTGATATATTGTTATTTTATTACATCTAGCATGGTTCTTATCTTCTCAAAATAATTTTTTTCTAAGACTAGGAATAGTTTAGGTATAGAAAAGCACAATTAGCCTGACCGATAAGGTAAAATCAGGTTACTTATCAACCTCACATGAGGAGCACTATCAATCAGGTTTTTGGTCTCCAGTGGGGTAACTTCCAAACACATCAACTGCTCACAAGAACATATTCGAGTGATTGTTTTTTCCTGATTCTACGTGCCACAGATGTACCAAAAACTCTGAATACGTTAAAACAACATAAAAAATTCGTTTTTATTTCGGAAATATCATTATCATATATTGATCTGTGAATAAAACAAACAGCATATTCAGAATCAGGAGGAAAAATTACACCTATAAAACCAGATTTCAGGAAAAAGAAAATTTTTATCAGAATTGACCGCTAGGGGACCACAGGCAAATATTCTCACAAAAACTGTTGAGGGGAAGTAGAGATAAATTTTGGTAAGAATTTTTCTTAGAAATTCGGTTTTCCAGGTGTAGTTTGCCCATCTGATTCTGAATATGCTGCTTGTTTTACTCACTGATCAATATATGATAGTAATATTTCCGAAATAAAAACGAATTTTTTATGTTTTTTTAACGTATTCAGATTTTTTTCAGTAAAATACGCATTTCTCGAGAAAGAAAAAAACTAATCCAAAACCGATGCATAGATTTTTTGGTATATCTGTGGCGCGTAGAATCAGGAAAAAACAATCACTCGAATATGTTCTTGTGAGCAGTTGATGTGTTTGGAAGTTACCCCACTGGAGACCAAAAACTTGATTGATAGTGCTCCTCATGTGAGGTTGATAAGTAACCTGATTTTACCTTATCGCTCAGGCTAATTGTGCTTTTCTATACCTAAACTATTCCGAGCCTTAGAAAAAAATTATTTTGAGAAGATAAGAACCATGCTAGATGTAATAAAATAACAATACATCACACATATTTTAAAATTATTGTATTTTAAGGCAATTTTTGGTATAAACGTATTTCAATTTTTTTAAAGAAAAACTCGGTGGAAACTGTTTTTATTACATACACACAAGTAACTCGACGAGCTCTGTCCAACCATGCTAAAAAATCTGCGAAAAAATTTTTGTGGAAATTTCGACTTGCCGGCACCTTACAAAACTGTATGTCATGAATACTATCCATTAGTTCCTTGCTGTAGTGTTTAAAAGTCCATTTTCTATATTTAAATTAATGTTTTAAATTGTATTAAAATAGCTATTTGTCTAGTTCTATTTTTATTTTGTCGAATGAATACTTTCGGCCAACGCAGCGACAGTAGAATATATATTTTTGATCAACAGGTGAAAGTTGAGCTGCAGACACTGTACTAATTACTACTAAGAAAGCTATCAATGCTTTGAAGCATCTTCAAAGCACTCTAGCCATTGATAAATGAATCATTAATGTGGTTCGTTATCTACGGGAGATATAACCATGCCGAGGCAAGTCTAATATCATCCTAGTCTGTATACGAGTGTAATATTTTTTCTGTGGCTTGATCTACCTGTCTGTCTTTTTCTTAAGTTTGTCTAATTTTTTTAAAAGTCAATCCCATAATAATCAAGAATTGGTGTTCACTATATAGAGATGTTTCCTTCTGATCTGTACACCAGAGTGTATAAGAATAGAAATCGGACAAAAACTGTTATCGTCAGAAGCGGTTTTGCAATCGATCGAAGTCAGTAAAAAAATAAATAGATCATTAGTATTCAGAAAAACAATTGAAAACTCATCGTTTATATGAAGATTTTGAATTATAAGGATAAATCAATATGTTAAATAAGTAGAATTACACAGATATAACTCAAGTATAGATGAAATAGACATACTATGACAACAGTTAAAGTTTTCTTTTTCAAAATTTTTCTTGCATACATGATACTTTATATATTTCAGTTAACAAAGGTCATCGATTCTCATTCGATTTATTCGAAATACAGATGAATCAGGTGAGAGCATAGCTAAAAAAATCTCATATTCCATGTGCTTGCTTGAATATTCTTTCATAACAATTGATATATCATTAAGGAAAAGAAGTGCAAATCGCGTGACTAAGTATATGAAAATAGAACAGCATATTCCCCACGGAGATGAGCTGCCATCTTCTTCTCTTTTGATCAGCGATTAGTTAGTTTCCATCAGTATTCGTTAATTATTTAGGAATTCTTTTTTATTGATCAAAGAGTCATGAACATAGTCACCTGACAATGATTACTCATTACGTGAAGTGTTGGTTCATTTCAACAGCAGACTAGTAAGAAATTGCGATTGTTTTGAAATATTGATATTTCACAGTATACTCTTTACAGAAGTACCTTATTCTAAAAGAAAAAAGATTCAAATAAACTAACTATCTCTCTCGGCAGTATTCTATAGAAGTATCATTTTTGTATTCATTAAATGAGGGAAGAAAAGAACAAATGTAATTAGATGTCAATATAAAAAATGGAAACCAAATTTGTTATTGAACGATCTTAAATCTTTGTAAATAAATCTTTCGGATAAGAATGTAGAGGCTGATCTACAAACAAAAAAATGAGATGATTTCAAGAAGAAAAACAGAGAGATGGTAAAAATTACGTGATAGTTTTGTAGCAATTGCTGTTTGAGCATACTCAGAATATGTAAATGGTTGAGGTTTTTGATTGTTCATAGTGGATTCAACATCGCTTAATAATAGTTATATAAAAATAATCAACTATATGTTATTCGAAAACTTAATACACACTTTTTAATTGTAGATTGTTGTGAATACTGATCCTGATGATTTGAATAGATGGATTGAGCGAATGGATTAAATGTTGTTGCCAACTTATATTCATCATTGAAAAGTATCGTACTATTTTGTTGAGTAAAAAAGGATGGGTCTATTCGTTTGTAACCATCAGGGATTTCGTTTGATCTGAATGTACGATTAATTTCTTCGTTTCGTTTTGTTTCAGTTTCTTCATAGGAATCTAGATCTGTAATATGAAACATATATATATATATGCTACTTCGTTTGTTCAATATTTACAAAGATAATTGTTTGCAGACGACGAAGGTAGACCGTAATCAGAAATTTTTGAAGTATTTAATCCAAATGGCGGTGACTCTACAAGAGACGTTTTTAATGAATAGTAATCAGGTACAGTGTGAAAACTGATAAATAAAGATTTCAGTGAAATAGACTTCTACCAATACTAAATTGAATAAGCGTGTACTTTTGTAGTGCCGTAAGCCATCGTGAGACACAGACGCCTTAAGAGATGACAAAATAAATAGTGCATCATTATTTTAGAGAGCTTCCCTTAATATCTGATTACATCCGTATTTGCCTATGTTTTTTGTTTAGATGTTTATAAGAATTGTCGGGAGAATGGAGATTCATAAGGCTTCTGATGAATATCTTATATTGACAACAGATTAGTGTTAGGGTGTTACGAGTCGTAGTCAATAGTAGGATTTATACAACTCAATATGTAAGCTTGAATATTAATGAACGGATCCATTTTTTTCATTAGATCCTAGATGATTGATCATTGAATACCCGCAATGTATTCGTAAAATTGTGATTTATTGATCGAGAAAAAGTTCTCATTGAACAAATATTAAGAGTGAAGTCAATATGTCTGAATACTTACGTGAATTTTGTTTAACATCGAAACTTGAAGGTAATGCTGCTTTTGATTGTTCATGAGAAGTTTGTGACAGATCAGAATGATGACTTGATCGAAAATTAGGATGAAAAGTATCATGTCGCAATACTGAGCGAGACTGATTTCTATATGGTCGAACTGTTCGAATTGGTACACAATCAACTACTTCAAAGTATCTAAATCGGTGTGTCTTATCGTCCACACATTCAACATAACGTCGTTCTGTACGATTTTTAGTTTCAACTAAAAATTTCCTTCCCTTATGTTCAATTATAGACTGTTGTGGCTGAAATGAAGACGGAAGATGGTTTTCGAAACAATGTGGATCACTTCGATTTGTAACAGAACGCGGAATAACAGCAACATCGCCGTTTGTTGGTTGATCATATGTAGATGAATTAGTTTTAACAAGATGAGAAGTGTCTTGTTCGATTATTTGTTGTTGTGATTGTTCATGTCTAGGTATATTTTTCATCGGATGATTGATAGTAGAGGATGCAATTGTCGATTGCATAGGTGATGAAACGTTCGACTATATAATTCAATAGAAACACTCGTGCATCAAGTTATGACAATAAAAAAACAACGTTCACCTGTTGCATTGTTTGAATATATTCCGGATGTGTATTTAAAAATGGCAATCTGGTTACATGAGCAGTAGTTGGATTTTCAGTTTGAATTTCATTTTGCGCAAAACGCATAGGAACAGGAATCTATCATTTTGAAAATTTGATATTTCTACTTGGTTACACACTCAGACAACGAAATTAAATGTACTAAAGAGGATGAGTCAAAAAAAAACTTAACACGCCTCGATCGCTTGACAAGTTGATTGCTATATTACGTGTGACTGACTATTGGACAGTTTTCTTCATAAACAAAATATGATGCTTCTAACATCTGACATGAAATATTGATTCACTACGCTTGAAAAACTAATCAATGTACAACAAAAATGGTTCTGGCCTTGGTTCTCATACAAACCTTGAAGGAAACTAGAAAGTTGAATATAAATTTCATGCATTCAGAATAAGAAAAGGAGTCGGCTGCACATTCAACCAACTTTAATTGGTCGATTGTTTATGCTGCTCAATAGAAATATTTTCAATTTGCCGCATGTCTCTCACTGTATCCGAAAACATCCATGGTGAATCAATCAACTGATCATACTTAAACCTACGGATACAATATGATAAGATATTTATTGTTTACTGAATCATCTTTCAGTGCAATATTTGAAATAAGACTCACGTTTTTCGATACTCATATTCTATATAGAACTTGTAAAATCAAGTTTTCAGAAACATCTAAGAGATCGCATTGTGATACAATCATCATTAGAAGGCCGATGCTACAAAAAAGATCAGCTTTTTGGATCTAAAATGTATAGTCATGCATAACACAGTAATAGTCACTTTTTTTGTATATGAATTAAACTCGAACTAATTTCTACTCAGATGACAATGACAATTTTTCTCCATAACAGCGCGTATTAAAATAAACTATCTCTTGTTATTATGATTGAACTCGATGAATAAACTCAATTTTTAGTCTGCTATATAGACAAGAATGATTATGTCAATTTTGCATCTTAAATAGATTTAAATAGATACTTACTGTAAGTGAATCAGGAGGAGACGGTTGTACTAAATCGTTCTTTATTTCGAATCTTGGGATACTAATTGATGCTGGCAATTGCCTTGCAAGTACACGATTATAATCTCTGTTTGAACTGTAACATATAATTACATAGATATTGTGTTTCCAGCATTTTTTTCAATGACTAAATAAGACTTACCTTAACGATCCACCCATTTATTACTTGTCTGTTTTTTTCTTCTCTTTGCTTATTCAATAATATGTATCCAAAATGAAAAATCGTTGTCTTCTCCTTATCTATCTATATCCTATGATGTCACGCTCTGCTAGTTTTCTCTGTGTATTTGAACAAGATATATAGAATGATGAATGGTGACATATGACTTTAATGTTTTTTTTTCTTTCTTTAATATAACGATACGAACAAAAAGAAAAAGAGAAGAGAGAAAAAAAATAATAGTAAAAAAAGTGAAAACAAACAGACGACAAGACTATACAAACGCACACACGTACGTATATACGTATATATATATATATATATATATATGTATCGAACTATACACAATAAACAGTACTACAGATCAGTGACCGAAGCGCGCATTAATGTTGTTGAGTTAGTTGATGTTTTATGATGAAAACCGTTCGATACTAATATTGGTTTTGTATTAATAATTGTGGATGATTTATGTGGAATTGTTCCACGAGGATTTGATATAACTGAATCAGTATCTGTACTTGAAGATGAAAACGAATTACATCGGCCATTATGACGACGATCTGGTGAAATAACAAGTGGTATTATACCACAAAAACCATTTGTTGAACATGAATTTCCGCTACCATTCGATGATGTTGATGAACTAGATGATGAACAAGATGTTGCACTTGAAACAGCAGATGATGACGTACTTTGTACGCGTGGTGGTGGTGTTGGTTTGCTTTTTTTATTCACACAAATGCCATTCGTAGATAAATAGGAATCAGTTGAATGATCACGTGAATTTGATGAGGATTTTCCATTTGTTATTAATTGTTGAGAAAATGTTACTTTTGATGGAGGTTTCATTGACGCTTGCGAACGAGTTTTTGCATCATTTATTGTTAATGATGGATTCGTTGGAGAGATTACTGCTTGACGAACAATAAACGATAGCGATGGTGATGGACAATTATTTGATAGTGCTGTTGAGTCTGCTGTTGATTGTGTTGAGCATATACTTGTTCGTGTACTTGATGAGAGTAGTATTGAATTTGTTAAACTTCGTGTATCAAAATATTGTCCTGTATCTTGTCCATCCATCTAAAAATTGAGAAGAAGAAAAAACACATTATTTTTTACCGAAATAAATCTATTAAATTTTTATATTCATACTTGTTGTTCAGAATTGTATTTCATTTGTTTGAGTAAATCTAATCGATTTGCATAATGTAAACGATGTTCTCGTAATTTTTCTGCTTTCTAAAAATGACAAAAGAAATTATTGTTTTGCTTTTTAAAAAATATTCAACGAACCTCAATAGCTTTTAGTCTGCCATCAGAATTTTGTGTGACAGATTCAATTTGTTCTAATAGACGTTTACGATCAGTGGGTTTACCATTTGAACCGAATGAAAAGTGACAGCGCGATTTTATCGAAATAGATTTTTGTTCTTGATTAATAGCTAATCGTTTGAGTTGATAGAGCATTGTAGTTAAACGTTTACATTTTTTTATTGTATAATCAAGACGTTCAGGCTCTTCTTGTAGAAATCTAATTTTTCAAAAAGAAGAAAAAAGGAAAAAAGTTAGAAAAACAAATATATATAGAAATTTTACTTTTGATCTTCATTTAAACATGATTGTTGACCAAGCGAAGAAATTTTTTCACGTAATACTGGAAACGAAGCTTTAGGAGAAAAGAAAGTAAAAAAGACTTATTTTTAATATTGATTTATCATTAAACATTTTTTTTGTACCTTTAAGGTCGACTAATGAACGGCTTATTGTACTTAGAACTAAAGCAAAACTTTCAACATCATTCATTGTTACATAACATTGTTTAGATTTGACATCATTTTGTAATTCTTCAACAGATGCTTCTAAATCTCTATTATTAATTAAAGAGACAATAAAAAAAAATTAAATATTTTAAGATGATTAATCATACTCTAAATCTCGGTCAATTTTTGTACTATTTATCATATATAAATCGAGTTCATTTTCAACTGTACGACATTGTTCTGAACGAGTTTCAATTCGATATAATCGTAAAATGTAATCCTATAAGATTCGAGAAAATAAAAAAGGTTTTTTTTTACATAAGATTCTTTTTTTTCTTGTAAATTGATATTACTTCTATTTTTTTATTAGCATCTTCTAATTGTACTTTGAAATTCTCTTGTAATGACTGTTGCATACGTCTAATGGATACTAGATCATTACGTAAGGCATGTGTTTTGACTTTTAATTCATATAATTGTTGTCGTAACGATTTTCCATTAATATCTAAAAGAATATCAGGTTATCAGGTAATCAAGCGGCAACAAAGAAAATACGTAGATTCGATTTCTTTTCACGTTAAGATCTATTTGCTCTTAAATAACTCGTATTCCGTTCTTTTGCTTTCCCCTAGAGTGAATATGCTTCGAGCAGGAAATGACATCATCAGGTACAAAAACTAATCTATAACCTAACAGGCATTGGCCTTCATGATTCCTTAGAGCTTTCCCATAATCAATCGATCGAATAAAATCATTCAATCGTATTACAGCGATTAAAGAACTTTTTTTGCTTCTTGGCTTAACAATACCTTTATGAAATCCCATTCTTGTTACTGGTGGTGTCATTGGTGATTGTTGTTCATTCAAAGCTCGTTCACGAGTTAGTTCTTTAACAAGTTCAGTTAATGATTCCAATTGTTTTTCCATCCAAACCATTTTACTACTAGAAATAATTAGTATTATATATTCGAAGAAGAACAAGATTGTTTATTTATCATTACCGAGCGTCGTCATCGCCTGTGCGAGTGGTGGTCGGTGTTGTTGAACCACTTCTTGGTGATGATGTGGTAGCCTTAGGAGCTATAATATAAAGTATAATTTATGCATGTATACATATACATATCAAAGAGAGCGTTTAAATTTGTTTACTGACTTGTTAAATTCACATTTGTGGATGATGTTTGATCATTAGCATTGGATGCGATTTCTTTAGTGGCCAGTCGTCGTCTTGGCTCACTGAGAGAACGAGATGACGAAGTAATCGATGATGTTTGTGGATTTGTTGAAGCAGATGATATTGATTTATCCTCCATTGATCCATTTCTTGATGATGTGGATGGAATCGACGTCGTTGATGGCATTCGACCAAGACGACTTAGCCTTTGATAAGTTATTTCACTAGCAAGTGTAGGACGCGATGTAAATGGAACATAGATAGACATGTCATCTGACTCCGGTTGCTTAAATGTAACTTGCGCTTTAGTATTATTGTTATTGTAATTGTTGTTGTTGGTATTATTCAATTGAACCACTTTCAGGACGGAACGATCTTTAACATCACTATACAATGAAGAAGAAGAAAAAAATATTCTTATAATCTCTATTAACATTTTACAATTGCAGGTGACATTTTTACCTCATATCTTCTAATTGATAAAAAATATCTTTATCTGGTTCACGTATATATAATCGTACATCGTCGGCGTCCATATGTTTCATTGTCAGATGTTGCGGAAATGCTCTTTAAATAGAGACAATCAAAAAAAAAAATCTCGTGATATGAAGCCGGATGGAGACAATCCTTCTTTCTCTTTGTAATCATGTTTCGTTTTTCTTCTATCCTTTGTTCTATCGGCTTTGTCTATGATAATGAGAAACTATCAAAAAAGAAAATACTTACCGAACAAAAAGTGCTTTGAGTGTATCGATGCATGAAATATATGATGGTAAAAGAACTTTTTTTGTTTCGTCTCCACAAATTAAAAAGCAGAGACCTAAGTGAAACAGGAAAATGTTTTTTGAAAGTTATTTTTTAATTCGGAAATATTAATTGAAGAATAACAATAATTTACCCAGTGAACTTGATTTTAAATTATTCGTTGCAGGTTTTATAATGAATGGAAGACTTGAACGGATGCGTTGACCTCGAGTAAAGCCTATCAGATAAAAAGTTCATTAAAACACTAAGATTTACCCATTTTTCTTTCTTTCTTTCATACTAACCATTTCTAGTTGCTGACATTAATTCATCTTCAATGGGGTCAGTTGATGATGAACGTTGATGAGGTGAATTTGTTCGTGGCTATTAAAAAAATTGTAGATGTCATGTTGATAATTAATCAAACTTTCTGTTACCATCATCGGTGTAGACACAGCTGACGACGACGAGCCATGTTGTCGTGGATATTTTTGTTTGAGAATATCGATCAACATACGTTGCTGTTCATCGTCATTCTGTAAATTAATATGCAGATATTGAGATGTAACCAATAGTTAAGACTAATCAAACAAACTCTGAGAAAAAAGAAACACGCAAACGAGAAAAGAAGAGAGTCAGAGTGAGAGAGAGAGAGAGAAGAAAATCCTATCCTTGTGTTTATTCACACACATACTCAAACAATCCGATTAATTCTTTTTTAGTACTACAAATTTATTGTCGTTATAGCTTGATATTCTTCTCCCACCTACATATTGCCTTCAGACAATCATTCATATAATAAAGGGTTCGAATTGCAGTTTCAAGTATTCAGTCTATCTTCTCTCACTTATTCATTCTACTAATGTGTCTGTTGAAGCCTCATCTCATGAGTTGTATATATGTGTACTATATTATGCAATATGTATGTAGTAAACATACAAATCAAGTATTCGACGAGGATGATTTCTTAATGGTTCTCTCTCTCTCTCTCTCTCTCTCTCTCTATTTACCTCTCACCATCTGTATGTATCTATCGATGAATATATTCAACTTTTCATTCGCCATCAATGTGATGGTTGTCTACTACTGTTAAAAACAAAAAATGGCTTCATTCGGATGACTGCTATAGATAAATTATAAAGATAAAAAAGAAATTTTAATAAATCGTGTGGAACACACAGAGTTATACTGATTAGTATTCATAACGAGAAAATGGTTACCATCAATCGATGATGACGTTCATGTTCAAGTAGTAGAACTATATTTGTGTTGACATTTCTCTAGATGACTTCACCTCTCGTTTATTTACCTTCATCGTACTTGAGTTATAATAAGTATTAGAAATAATAATTTCCGACGTTGAGCAAGAAATTGCTACTAATAATACTGTTGTGACTATCGCTTGTCGTTCACCACTCACACGCCATCTGAACTCGTCATCCTACGTTCTACATGCTGCCCATTCTTATATTCTTTCTTTCTTTCTTTCTTTCTTTCTTTCGTTTTTTTCTTCTTCTTATACTTCTGTTAGTTAGTAATGGACGGCTCGCCCAAGTAAATCTCGGTCAGACAAGACAATCATCTCTTCACAAAAAAAAATGGTAATGTTACAGAAAAAGAGAAGGATAGCGAGCGTGCTAACGTGCATCTAAATCAAGCAGAGAAGAGAGAACGAGTCAAAGAAAGCTGCCTTGATGATGATGATGATGATCAATCTCAAATTAACGATAACTCTCGACATTTTATTTCTATCTTCTTTTCGGCCTCAGAGAAAAACTGAATCAGAAGAAAAAAATATCAATATCTTTATTCTTTTCATTTGGTACATAATAACAAATAACGATGAAAAAAGACGAGCGATCACAATGACAACATATGCATATGCAGTTGTCTGGTCGTGGTTTATGTTAACGCCATACGTATAAACAATACAGACATCAGAGGTCGAAGTGACGATGAATTAAAGTAAAAAAAGAAGAAGGAAGCAGAGTACAAAGAATATATATATATATACACACATATGTATATAGGGAAACTAAACAATGACAACAATCAAATAAGTCGAAGCATTATTGAGCTTAATACAACAAAATAAATGGACGGTGTGAGGCACACACGAAACAAAACAGTCTATGTCCGACGGTCCCCTCGAGTGTTTTTTTATCACAGTGATCCAACAACAGTCAACTACTAGTAACAAAGATAAATACAAGTACATATAATCGAAGACACTCAGCGAACAAGAGAACGAACAGACATCGATTGTAAGGAATCAAATAATGAAACGAAGATATTTCAAATAAACAACTTCAACTTGCACAGAAAATGATGAGTAATCATTGAAAACTTCGTTAACTATCTTTTCTTTTTTGTTTTTGTTTCATGTAGAACTAGCGATCAATTCAAAAAAATCATCACACACTTGTAACTAACCACTAATGACTTATCCCATAAGATTTGCTACTAGAACAGATTTCTCTAGAGTACATTTCTATCTCTTTGAAGAACTTGTCTCTTGTCTTTTGTCGTTTGTCGTCTTTTTTCAAACTGACTGAAATTTTTCTTCGTATGATAGTAAAAAAGAAAAAAAATCTAATTTATAATCTTACTTTTGAACGTACTTTGTTTGAATTAATATCAACTTCAAGACATTCATCTTCTTTGACAGATTGTAACGGTACGAAATTTCCATTTGCAATCGTATTTAAGCATTTACTATTATTATTCAAATTATCTTTTGTTTGTTGTTTTGATCGATCAATGGTTGATGTATCAATATCATATGTTGACTTTGATTTAATATTATTTGTTCCGTTTTTGGTTTGTGTTATTAATCCACATGATGATGATGCATCAGCTGAACGTGTCATAATCGAAGTTGGATCATGACGATATGAATTCGATGGTGTTGTAGATCGTGATGAGCAAGTTGCTGTTGAAAACGATGATACCGATGAACTTGATGTGCCATTTAAACTTCGTACATTTTCATTACGATTCGTAGTATTCACAGATCGTCTTTGTTGAACGATAGGCATATAATGATTTGTACCATTAACAAGTGTTGGTGGTAATATCGATGATGAAGATGAAGAATTTGGTTTAGGTTTTGGTGGTGTTTCAGCATAAATATTATTTCGTTCCATATCCGAATAATCTGGTGTCATACGTTTTGTTGTTGGATTTATAGATGGTTTAGGTGAAACAATACACTTCATGTTTTGACAAGATTTTGTTTGCGGAGAATTACTATCGATTGTATTAGTTTTAGATTTACGATGATTGGGATTTGTCGAATTTATGGGTGAATCTGCGACTGAAAGAGAAAAAGAATAAGAAAAATAGACATTGATTGAATCGATGATGTAAGAATGTTTGCGTGAGAAAGTGGGCCATTTTTATACAAATGAATAACTATCATGAAAGGGAAACGAACAGTTCACTAAGATAACAACCTATACACTGCTGGTTAAGAAAATAGCGTTTATTGCCATTTCCTTTTTTTTGATCGAGGCGACACATGCCCGTCGTTCAAAGTGATAAGATCGAATCTAACAGAAACAAAGTTTCCCTAAAGACTTGATCATCAGACAAAAAGAAAATAATACAATTATTTCTATTGAACTATTTCTCTATCATAAACGCTTCTTTTTTTTTCAAGAATACTTCTGTTTGAATTTCAAGTATATTTTTGTTTAAACTAGACACAGATTATTATTCTGATACATCTAAAACACTTGTCAGAGCTCTTCAATAGATTCATCAAATATTTAACATGTATTTCAAGCCTCAAGATAGACAAATGTGTCCGTCCATTATTTTCATTCGTTCTTGTTAAATTTATGTTTCGTTAATATATATACATATATATATAAATTGGACATTTTATGTAATTGAAATAGTATGAATAACATGACTCTTCACATCTGCTTAATATGTATTCATATTCATATTCAAATATATATATATGTAACCTTCTCACATCGTATGTATGCCTTACTCTTTGAAGTTCGTTGTCATCGTACAAGAATAAAGGTCGATACTTGAAGCCTTTTTCTTTTCTCACTTAACTGCTGTTGTGCATGTGTCTATTTGAACAGAAAGTTGACGAATCAATATTCTTATCCAAGGTGAACGAGAATATATTACTTATATAAAAGTAATTTTCTTGAAATCGATTTATGACAATCTTTTCTTAAGATTTATTTTATGAACTTATCATGATAACCATCATCTTTGCATCTCGCATTGAGAGATCCATAAGCAGTCAAGAGACAAAGAAAAAAGACATAGATTACGATACTACCTACTGTTAAATACGAGGCCATCCATATAACGTAACAGCAGACGTAATGAACAAGAAGAAAAATGAGAGAAATAAAAAGGAAGGGATTGACTTAAGAGTAAAATGATGAGGTAAAATTCTATTTACTAAGCACCGAAGTAAGTTCATCATACGTGAGCCACTGAAATGTGATACCTACGCGTACGTTTGAGCACATACAATGAGTTCATCGCATGCCTATTGCATCATGATCAAATTAAAGAAAAATATAGGTCTGAACCCAAAAAAAAAGAGAAAAAAACTAGTGAACTGAACTAAACTCTACTTACTTTCATATGTCTGTTTAACTATCCAATGCCAAACATGATCATAGATTTTTCTCATGGGATCTACGTTATGATTGTTTGTTGTCATTTTTTCTTTTAAATATGTGTCAAATAGCAACAATAAATAATATAAAAAAAAGTATCTTCTAAGTCGTGTTATGTTATAATGATTTCAAATGTCTATCATCCATTTCACATTTCGATTATAAGTGCATAAAATATTCAAATTTCCATTTCTTTTTTTTTCTTCTTCCCTCTTCTCTCTCTCTCTCTCTCTTGTGTTTCGTACGAAAGAAAAAATTTTTTGTAAGAGAAAAGAGAAACACGACTACGACGACGACACGAAATGTATATACTAGATGCCAGCGAAAGTGTACAAGAGAATAGGGCAGGGCACATGCAGGGTGACAAATTTCATTCTCTCATCTAATCAATCAATATGTACGAGAATGTTGGACGCAAAAGAAAATATTGTATGAACATTCGTGTCGCATGATCGTTCAGGATTTATTGGACAAGATTAAAGGCATGAACGAATGTACATTTACAATCAAATGACCTTGTGTGCGTGTACAATCGATGAAACCCTACAAGGTCATTTGTCTTCTCACACAATGACATTTTTTTTCTACTTCTCAACCCAATATATTCATTTAAGACAGGTGTCTGTTTGAAATAATGAATGTTATCAATCACGCTCTTTGTACTTTCTTTTTAACTCAATAAAGGTGTTGATCATATTTATATTTTATTATTTTTTGTTTTTCTTACGTATTTATGTATACAATATCATTGAAGCATTTCAAGTCAATTACTCAATAGATTGAGCAATCTATTTTTATATAAAGTACATATATAGCTAGCTTTATCAATCCTCATTCTGATCACACACTCCTGTTACACGCATTCTATCCGATATTTCAATCATATTCTCAAGGCGATCGATGTGAAAAGTTCATCATGAGAATAAGACTAATGACTCAATATTTCTCATTTTCAATCGATGATATGACACAGATGTCCATTATGATTATGTATGGCTTCTTACCGAAAAGAATAATAGCTCTCAGGATTGCTACCGACAGCCTAAATGATCAATATACTCTTTGAAAATGTGAAACAAAGCCGGTGATAATAATGATGACATTAACGAAACAAAAAAAGAAAAGCTTCTTATGAATAAGAAAATCAATAGAGCATTTGTTTAAAAGTATGTTTAAGGCGACAGGAGGTGTAACATGAAATAAATTAAAATAAGGTTGTTTGATTTTCTTGTTTCTTTTTTTAATAATTATCTACCTGCAGATGTGCATGTCATTCGTCGACCTGTAACAAGGTTTTCGAGTGATCGTGTAACAGAAAAGCGGTCGGCCAACGCTGAGAGCATAACCAATGATGAAGAAAAAAAAACGACCAAAGACACTTTACCAATGACCACAACTGTGCTACACTTTATTTCTTATCTATTCTCGTTTTTTGTCTCTGTTTGCATATATGTCTCACAGTTCAACTCACATTCTCTCTCTCTCTTTTCTTACTTTCTTTCTCGTTTTTTTCTTTGTCACACCTTTCACTACTCGCTTTCTACCCAGATTATAATCAGTAAAAGTAGTCGTATCTTAACCACTCTACAATATAAACAGCTAAATTAAACTGGTTGATTCAATGGCCAGATGTAAAATTTGTCTTCTTACCCAGTTGTCGCTCTTTGACTTTTTGTAAATCGTCTAAGAAAAAGAATAGCGTTACAATGACGTTCTCTCTCTCTCTCTCTCTCTCACTGGAATTGTTAATAGTTCACAAGACATCGACAGCGACTGATCTAATCTTGCACTGGTCTGTACGCTGTCTCCGCCGTTTGTGTCTATGGGTTGTTTTATACTCTCTTTTCTTCACGTTGTCACAGACATCTTTTTTTTGCTTTTCTCAAGACATCGAATAATAAAATAAAGAAAAAAGACTAAATAAGAGAGATAACGACAACGACAACTCCATGTACGATAAGTATCGATCGTCATTATTTTGTTCTCTTGGCCAAATGTTCATTTCTTTGGTTGCTTACTTTACATACACTCTTGAATTGGGGAGGGGAAATGTCTGACTAGCTGAGATTGAAATGGATGATGTGTTAAAATAAAATGGAAAAAAAACTATCAATCATCATTATTATTATCGGGCATTCTCGTTTGTTTCGAGAAATATAGAGAAATAAAAAAAAAGACGATTTGCAGCTGGCTTAGAGAATCGACAATTACTCATTACTCTTTAATAGAGTTCACACACACACACACACACACACATATCTATATATATATTATATTGTATGCGTGATTCTCTATTTCTTTTGTATGCTTGAAGGAAGAAACGCAAAAATGAGCATAATGTCTTGTCAGAAACATAAAAAGAGACTTCTGCGATATCTATGCATCTAACGGAACATCCGTTTACTGTCAAATCGATGAACCATACGACTTGAAAGTCATTTATATAAAAAAACAAAGCAAGTCAAAGTTTTTATGTTTTTCTATTGTCACTATTAAGAAATGACAAAAGGAAATACTGTCATATGATGAACATAAATTTAATAATAGTCACAATAATTTTATTTTCAATATGAATCTATGTTTAATTAGTTGAAACTATTCGTTGATCGTATAAACAAAATTATTTGTTATTAGAAATGTCAAATTAATATAATTTTTATTGAATGAAAAAAGAATGATGTTCAAGGATTTCTTAGTTTCTTTTTGTCTTTTTGAAAATAAGACTATCTGTTGTATTACTAAGAAATACCTACAACCGGATTATAAATGTGTTCGAATTTGAAAAAAAAAAGAGATATTCTTATTACCTTGTTTTATTCGTCGATGATGATGATGATGATGAGCGGGGCTTCTTAATACCCAAATATCGTCGTCGATTGGAATCGTTTTTGTCATCTCATCGATTTTCATAATTCTATGAATTACTCATGAATGGTGTCTATCTTTTAAGGAAATCTAACTACTGAAGATGTCTGTCCGTTTCAAAATGCTAGTCATTGAAACGTATTCGAAGTGAAAGCAACAATAGTCATAATAATAATCTAGATTTGAAAGGAGTTACGTACAGATCATTTTTAGTGATAAAATAAAGACGAGTATAATTGAAGTTGTAAGAGTATAAAATAGTAAGAAAGCGTTGATCAAACGTGATTCACTCAAATATGCATATGTATGAAGCGGAAACTACTGATCTCCGCCTCTTACTCTCCTCCTCCTATGTGTGTATGCTACAGCTAAAGACGTAATCGAGAGAGAGAGAGATGATGATGATGTAGAAAAGAAAAGGGAAAATCAGAATCCGTCTTTTTCTATCGTCTTTCAATAATAACAAGCATTTGTCAGCTCGTGCTGATTCACTCATTCTATTTCCCCAATTGAATTAGATTCCGACAAAACAAGGTTCCGCATCTCTCTTTCTATTTCTATATTACCAGCATTGCTATCTACCGCGTCATTACAACAATCACACACTGATATCTCAAGATTCTTCATGTCATGAGAAAAGATAGACAGACACAGCAAGAGAGAGAGAGAGAGAGAAAAAAGAATATGTCGAAATGAACTACACTAATATGATCCTGCTTGGTTCTCTATGCATTCAATACTCATCTCAGAACGATATATATATATAGCTAGTAATTTAGAGATAAGAATACTGAAGAAATGTAATAGAATTGTTTTATGATGAAGGTCATCAGCTGTTAGGGAAACTAGTATAGAAGGCGGAGGCAAGAAAAGAAATCGACAGTATAAACAGTGCCATCATACATGAACATGTGGTCGAACTAATTTGAACATGCATATACATATATGAGGATTGAATGATCAACGCGAAAGTAATAGTGTACAATGCAGAGAATGTGGACATCTGCCCAAGTCAATTATGCTTATCGAAGACGGGTTCATATTTTCTATGTTGTTCACTTGACCATGTTCTATGTATGAATGCATATATATATATATATGTGTGTGTGTGTGTGTGTGTGTGGAATGAGAAATATCATCGTGAGACTCCTTGTAAAAGTAGCGGTCACCCGCCGTCAAAGTAATTTGTCGCTCTACTGAAAATGCTCGATGATGGCGGCTCTCATTGTTTCAACATGAAGTGTCACCGAACTGAGCAAAAAGGAAAAGAAGAAAAGAGAAGAAAGATTAGTAAAGACGATCATATAAAACATGCAAACAGTCGATTGAGCGCCCTCGAAGTGTTTAAAAGTTCTATATTTCACATAAACCATCCAATGTCTATTGATGTTTGTTTGCTATGGCACGCACACTAGCTCCGGTGACAAACACAATCATATGTATATTCAATACTACGATCAAATATTACAATAATAGAATAGAGATGACATTGACAATAATAATCAAAAAGAAAAAAAAACAATTATTGAATCAAAGTATAAATATACGACAACAAAATTCGAGGTCTATTGATAAATAATGCAAAACACAAGAATGATCTTATTATGAGCTCGATTTCACTTTACTTATCTTTAGTTTATAAAATTAACATTTTTCCATCTCGTCAAAAAGATAAATATATCTAATGCTTTTCATTAATGGGGTGAATCTATACACAAAAAAAAGGTTCTTCTTTCATCATGCATGAAGGAAGAAATATAAGTGTTGTAAGAGCCTAATTACATTTCCGTTAATCTATACTCATAGTCGATTAGGTTTTATTTTTATTTTTTGTAAGTACTGATTAATTTCAATTGAGACACCCATTCAATTATTTCTAATATTACTTAATTTCAATAAATAGACTCTAGCCGTATTCGAACAAGCAAACAGAAGGACTTGCATATATACATATGTTCATCCATGTGCTGCTCTTTATCGACAGTGTAGTTTATAATTAGTTTTTAGCTGTTGACATTTTCTAAATATTCATATTGTGAGATAAGGAAAAGAAAAAACCAGGAGAATATACGAATTACTGTGTAATTAAATGTTTGTCTTTCTTCTCATCTGCTAGGCGTTTTATTGTGCAACAATCCATATGCTTTCTAGTAATAAACGTTCAAATGGATGCCAATATTTATTTAACACTAGTCATTTGAACCTCTTATTAATGCTAAACTTCTGGTATTATACATGACTTTCATACATGAATTATTATTATGATTATGATTTAAATATATAAACTATGTTACTTACGGATGGATGATCTTTCAAGATGCTTTTGTATTTTCGAATCGGCGAGACCCATCGTTGTTGGAATGTCTACTATTCGAACTGTATGAACTGAAGAAATAATGAATAAAAAATCCGACGTGTCAATTGTTTTTCGAAGATGATGCTTTTTGTGTATACTAATCTAGAACACAAAAGTGTGATGATGATGATCATCATTCTCTAGCTCGTCTTCGTGAAACAAAGTGTAAACAAAAGCCACAATCAATAATTACGTGCCTGATCCTCCGATTACAAGAACAACACGCACATATACATGTGTACAAAGAAACCCGAGAATAATAAAGAAAGTCTTAATCGATTTGTTTGTGTTTGATAGACGCAAGATGAAAGTGAGACACAATAAAAAAAAAAAGGTAGACAGCCACTGACGCTGACATCTGAGAATACGTGGAAGGTTTTCACCAGTATATTTGACTTGCTCAGTAAGATGACAACAGACGGAAAAGAACATATGAGTGGAAAACGACAGCGAGAGTGGGAGCAGTAACAACAAAAAAATGCTGTAAAGGTGTAAAAAGAAAAGAAAGTAAAAGAAGAAAACTAAAATTTGTGAAACAGATGTGTACCATCGATCATGCAAAAAAATATGAATATATGAACAAAAAGAGACACAACATTGATTCTGCTTTGTTTGCATTTGAATCTTGATTTGTTGATAAGATGAAGAGGACTGGGAGGAGGAGAAGAAGAATTGCTCGTGATTGAGAGAAGGAAATAATCAAGCTAATAAGATACACTAGATGTATATTTCTTTAAGTCTAAGTGATCGTGTTGGATCAATTTGACCTCTGCCTGTCGTGTTGATCGTCTGGGACCAAGAAAACTGCCTAAAACAAAGTGGAAATAAATCTTCTTTGAATTAGATGACGAAATCAACAGTCAATAGAAGTAAAATGTAAATGAGCTGTATTCTTTTTCTATCTAAATGATAATGAAAAGCTCATGTGGAAAAATATTCTCATCGACATTAACATACAATAATCGTTATATTTTTTCAAATAGACACTTATATATCAAACACTTATCTAGTATTTGATTGGCAATATTTTCTTTAGATATTCTATTCATTAATAGTGATTCAATTGAACTATTACATTATGAAAATCTATGCTTACCTGCAGGTTTCTGTCATATTCATCAATCCATATATAAATACAAAATGGCATACCGTCTTTTTGTTTAGAATGTCGACTGTATGTTTACAGTTGACCCGTAATTGAATTGGCTCTTTTGAATCGTTTTCGTCAAGTATACATTTATAACGATTTTTTCTTTTTCTCTGTATTCTTTTCAATTCCATATCAGAATGGCCGTGCTGGATAGGTCCAACTAACATTGCTTCTACTGGTGCCTCCGCCTTTTCATCAGCTTTCGGCTAGTAATACGATGATCATTTGTACGGTTATTTAATCGAGCACGTAGCTTGATTATATGTTTAGTTATGTCCATATACATGTCTGTAAAAGGAACGAGTGAAAAAGACAAACATAAAAAAAATATGAGCGTCGCAACTACACTACAGTTCATGATTCTTCAAGTCCTTCATTCTTTTTTTTTCTTTCTTGTTGACGAAGATAGACAAGGATGAGCTCTCGTTTTTTCTCTCGCAAGTATAATAGTATTTATTTGTTATGATCATGATACTTGAACTGAATTCAATTTAAGCAATCTATACGTACTTACGAGAATAATTTGATTTACTTCTTTGTAGTATACAAGTGGTTTACTATTTCTTTTTAGTAGAGAAAAAACAGAGAAAAATAATTTTCATCATAGTGACATCATACGTATATTGTAATGAACATAGATAGGAAAAATTATTCTAATGATAGAAACTAATACTATTTCTCTAGCGATCTTTCTTCCTTCTTCTTCTTCTTCTTCTTCTTCGTGTTATTCTTGCATTCTCTATCTTTCTCTGTTTCGCTATATATTGGTCAATCTATCTTGGTCTGTGTTGATGTTGTGTATGTATGAGATGAGATGAGATTCGATTGAACAGGCGACAAGGATAAAATATATCAATTGCACCGAATAGATAGATAGATACAGAAAGAATTAAAGATTGCTCAATCAATCGGATGCGGCACGCGTAGAATGAATAACTAATTTTGATAACAAATGCTTCTACTATAATGACTTACATTCGAATCGTGCTTTGAGTTGACCACATTATATAACTAGTATAGTGACTACGTGCAATTGTTCAGGTGGTAGCAATCTTTTTTCTTGCTGTTATGAGCATACATACTGTCAAATGTCCAGCCACACCTCGTTGTCTGTATATATGCTAGTTACGTGGGTGGAGTAAGTGATTTTATATTATTTGCTTAAAGAATTGTTGTGCATATAATCAATGCAGAGCAAGCCTAAGCTTTTGTTTTCCTTCTATTCATCATTAGTAGTCGTTCGGTGCTTTTTAGTCTATAAGAAGTATTTGTTTATGAACTCGATATCGTGCTGTGAGTTATCACAGCACGGCAACAAGTTGAACAGTAAGAATTTTGCGATATACTTTTCTACACAAACATCTCAGAGTTCTTTTGTGAGACACTTACGTATAAAATAGATTTAAATGAATTCTTAAAATAAAAATTACTTACCAGCAAAAAAACAAAAAATATATATTATCTATTTGTTATTCTTACTATTAAATCAATTGATCCGGAACAAGCTTCTTTTCTTCTTCAGACAATAGCTAATCTCACTGTTGTGTGATGTGTGTCTCTAGCTAGACGATTCCCATCGCATCTGTTATATACATGTACAATTTAGATAAATGCTTGATGAAAAAAGAAAGCATGTCTCTAGATGAACATTGAATAGCATGTCTTTATTTCAACAGTCATTTGATTGATGATCGTAATATTGGTTTGAGTTTAGTGATGACAACTGATCGCTCTACATAAAAAGAAAGACACTTCATGAAAAATTATGCTCGAAGTTAGTCATCAAAAGAAATCGAATATAATTACATATCCGGTTCCGTCGGAACACTTCATCATCAAATACATTTGACTCGACAAATGTTTCTAGATGCATGTTCATTATATTAATCCTGAATGCAGTAATTCAATGAAGATATCTTTAAAACAAAATTCAATTAATGTCTATAGTTTAATCGTTGATCATTAGATCTTCAGTTACTTTTTTTACCGAACAATATCGTGACATGTACATTATACATTGAAACTGATATTGATTTATCAATGACAACGTTGTTCACCTGCGCAATGTCCTTCATATATGCATATTTTGCCAAACAAAGTAAAATGTAAAATTTGTTTATGATTGATGATCCAGTTTAACATTTATATTATCATGGATATATAAATTTAATTTTCAGAGTTAGTTGTAAATTTAATATTCAAAAACAGTGAATGCGGTTTCTTGCTTGAAAGTTCTTAGTAGAATTAAGGATCTATTCTATAACAAAGATATTTCAATCAATAGAATCAATTTATTTGGTATTAAATAATAATAATAAAAGTTGCCTAGAGAAATAAAAGTGGATATGCATAAAAGTCAGATTCGTGTTTCTCTTTACTTTTGTCATCCTATATAAAAATGATGAGAAGTAATAGTTCTTGGACAACTGGACAAAAATGAGATACTATCAAAATGTCCTTGCTATTGTCCTGAATACAAATTAATTGAATCATTCATTCTTTCTATTTCAAACTACTTTATAATTATCTTAGATTATTGAAATGAAAACGTGCCGTTGACGAGCGCTATGAGTCGGAGAGCAAAAATTGGCACGAGAATTGAATACTCATTAAATCAAACTATGAGAAAAAAATTAATTCACTAAAGCATTAACGTAGAGATAATCGATGACACGCCAAAAAAACATTTGACCATAAAAATATATTATTGGCTCGTACAGTTGCTGTAATATTGAGAGAACAAAAGAAAACCATATTGTAATTAATTCTACAGTAATATAATATTTTTTATTTTTGTTTTTAATTAAATATAGCAATCATTAGCGTTTGTCATAGACTATATTAACTCAAAATATGTTAACGATCGTGTCTAACGATTTATCAACGTCATGAATATATTACAAAAACAATCAACAACGTTTGCTTGATTGTAGAAGTTCAATTTGATGTCAAATAGAAAATATTTGATCGACCGTAAAATATTAATTTTAAACTCGAAAACTAGAATCATTATTAAATCTCTATCATTTTTTCGCGTTATTAAAAATATTTATCAATCGTTTTATTCGATTTCAGTTTTGATAAAATGTTTCAAGAGTGAATGCTTGTAATCGCTCTATCATGTCGATGCACCATATACATATGTGACTGTTGTTAGGATTTTTTTGAAGCATGTGGTAAATATAATAAATATCTCTTCAGATTGAACTGTTTCATTAGTGAATCTTCGACTATACAAGGAAACAAAAACATATGTGCGCATCGCTTAGTCATATTCTTCATTTAGCATGCATAATTCAGTAGCATATTCTTCTTGTCTATTAGCATTCAATCAAAAATTATCATCGATCTATTGAATATTCAATCACAGTATTTTGGATGATAGAAATCAAGATGAGACATATATCTGTCATCAACGTACTTTACTATTCTCTTTGGCAGTTGATAAATTAATCCATCATCAAATCAAATGAATATTTGAGTATCAGTACCGATACGAAATTTTGTCAAAATATATCACACAAACTTTACTGTTGTCTTCTATCGGCCGTCGCTGATCAGTCAAATAACAATAATAAGTTCATGCTGACTTATCTTCATTTACTACTATCAATATTCAATTTTATTAGGTTGCAATCGTCTAACTTTTCTTGTGAATATTTTTAGTCCATTGTGCATTTGTCTTAGAAATGTAAAAGAGTTTAGACAACATTAATTCTTCTATAAAAGAATAATAAATCATCGAAACTTCAAAAAATGCAAGTGTAATATGATCGATTTTTCAACAGTCATAAATTTCTACTTGGTCAACAAATAAGAAAGTTATTGGCTCTCTTGTAAAAGTATTAACTATGAATTTTATGGTGTAGATGAATTGACAACAAACGTTTGATTTCTCCTCAAAGAATATAGTAGAATAATTATACAATTAGTTTTTGATATCAGTGTTTTATCGTCATGCTTGAGTACATTAGAAAGTAATATATCAGGACTGCTAAATGTTTGCCTTAAAAAAAAGTTAATTGGAAAGTATTTTCAAACTAATAGGAGAAAAAATTTCTAGAATTTTAGTATTTTGCAAAGAACTTTCCTTTACTCAAATGAAAATTTCCATCATTTTATTGATTTAGATTTTTAACATATTATAAATTATATTCTTATTAATAAATGGAAGGTAACCATTTTTATTGAAAAATGTATTACATGAAATGAAATATGAATTGAGATATCCTAGATTTAAATATTACATCTACAAATAAAACTGAAATCGATGATTATGTCGCCAACTGGTTCAATAATTCTCGTTTTATCGTTTGCTGTACTACTCTCATGTTTATGCAAAATATTCTTTGCTAAATTTCTTCGCCAAAAAATTAATATTTCATTTTATATCGTTGCTTTATTCCTTGGTTTTCTTATCGGTATTATTGCTACGCAAATCAAAGGTGACTTTAATGAAGATGATTTTCTTCGTGGTGAACTTTATTTTTTATCTATTTCCATATGATTACGAATGATCATGAGTTACGAGCAAGGGGGAAACAGCAGACTTTTGAACTTCAAGTTACTTTCAGCTACTTCAAGCTACTTCAAGTAGTTTACTTTGAAGTACTTTTCAATTTCAGATTTACCTGAAGTACTTGAGATTACTTCAAGCTACTTCAGCTACTTGGTCCTACTTTGAACTACTTCAAGCAGCCTACTTTGACGTACTTTTCTACTTCAAGTCTGCCGTTTCCCCCTTGGTTAAGAGTCTCTTATTCGGAAGTACATTAAGTACAACAGATCCAGTAAGTATTGTAACATTACTACAAAGTTGTGGAGCTAGACATTCATTGTCATCATTAATTGAATCTGAATCATTATTAAATGATGGGTTAGTATTTACATTTTTTCAATTTTTAATCGTATTATTGTTAGCAGGTCATTTGCTATTGGACAAGTCGTTAGTGACATTGTTAGATATAGTCTGAGTGAGCGATGAAAAAGTTGGTATTTTATTTATATCAATAAGGTAATGAAATAGAGCTAACTGATTTCTGATTGGGTGGTTCTCATTTAAAAATGAGGTTTTTTAAATCTCTATTAGAACAGATGAAGAAGATATTTCAATGTCTTTCATTTTTTTCCTGCATAGATGGTACTTTACTAGGATTATTCTGTGGTTTTATATGTGTATTTATTTTAAAACGAATTAATAATGATTTGAAAATCGAAATTACAATTACATTTGGTATAGCATATCTTGTGTTTTATGTAGCAGATGTTGAACTAGGTGTTTCAGCTGTTCTTTCTCTTATCTCCATGGGTTTATACATGTCTAAACATAGGTATTGTAGAAGTAATGCTCAATTGCCATTAGCTGAATCATGGAAAATCATCGTATTTGTTGTGAATATTCTTATTTTTACGCTTAGTGGTCTTACTATTGCACATTCATTTGTTGGCATAGAGACGACTTTAACTAGTAGAGATATTGTCATTGCTTTAGTACTTTATCTATTGATTCATGCAAGTAGAGCATTAATTGTTGGCGTCTTATATCCAGTGATAACATGGAGTGGAATGCATTTGAATCGAAACGAATGTGTGATATTTGCATGGAGTGGTTTACGTGGTCGAACAGCGTTAGCTCTCGTTCTTTTAGTCTATCTAGATTCGAAAATCCCTCGTGCAACTCGTGAGCGATTTCTCTTTCATATTTCCATGATAGTATTATTAACATTGATTATTAATGGAATTAGTAGCAAGTTTCTAGTGAAAATGCTTGATCTTCATAGAGGTATATTGTATCGAGAAACGGAGATCTATGTTCAGCAATTAATAATTATCATAAGATTTTATTTTTCCACAAGTTAATCATACTGTATTATCTATTTATAGGAACACCTGAGAGTCAATCTGTACTATTGCAAGCATTAAAATATATGCGTAGTCAAAATATGAAATCATTATTTACCAGAGAAATTACTGGAAGAATTAGATGAAGACAATGATACAAATATGCATGAAAGATTATCTGTATCTTCGATAAAAACTCACAATGATATTTCGCTGGATTCCATTTCAAGACATTCGGATCAATCTGAAAGTCCAAAGCATAGCGATCTAACATCTACAAATAGTATCTGTCAATTGGATCTAGATACACTATGGACTAATCCATGTATATTAGGACCATTTATTGAACCAATACACAATACTTATTTGACGGCTGGATGTTATCGAACTAATATGCGAAATGAAATTATCAAAAGAATTCTAACAGCGATGCCAGTTGATTATGAAAAACAATGGTATTTAGGTATGCTTCGACGATAAACTCTTAGAATACCAATTGAAACAGTCGAAGAAGCTAAAGCCAAATTATCATTAAAACAACATCGACATCTACTGGTCAGACTTTTTTGTATGCCCTTATGGTTACAATGTTTAGTCAAATTTGATAAAATTAGATGCGTAAATCGACTTACAGAAAAATGACTATTCGACCATTTGATACTTACTATCGAATTAACTTTAGGTATTTTTTCTTTTCATTTTTGTAATTATAAATCTGATACATCAATATAATAGAAAATATAAACTCATGTCTCAAAAAAAGAGCGAGTTATTTTTAGAATCTCCGCAGGGCAAAAAAACGTGAAACAGGATGTAGCTAATCATGAAGAAACTCTTTCATTCAATTTATTTTAAGAAATATTTCTGTACTCTATAGTTATTATGGAATACAAAATATTTGTTGTAGCTTAATTACAAAAAAAAATGATCTAATAGATAAGATTGATCGTTCTCTGCTTTCATTTTTTTTGATATTTAATAAATAAGTCAAACGTGTATTATTTTGTAGCATTTCATTCTGCTAAATCACGTATGGAAAATTTGTTGCCTAAATTTCCTGATTTTGCAAATATCGATAATTATATTATGAATAATGTACTTCGCGAAGCAAAAATATTACAATTACGAGCATCACTTGTTTTACATGATTTACAACATTCGTATAAAAAATATTGAACGATTGAAATAACAAAACGATGTGTACAAATGCTATTAAAATATGAATCAGTAGCCATTGTTCAATTATATGAAACGGGCATGCTTAATGAAAATGAATATGCAAATATTCTTAAGCTTATTCAAAAGAAACTTTTTTGTTTGGAGTATGGTCATTGCACGGATACTCCCAGAATACATTTAAATCGAGAACAAGATAATTCATTTAATAATCTTTCACTATTTTCTGATTTAAATGAACATGATAAAGCTCATTTTTCACAAATATTAGAATCACGACATTGATGGTTTCAACATGGTGAAGTTCTCTTACGACAAGGTTATATTACATCAGAAGCTTACTTGATTATATGTGGTATTGTCAAATTTTCGGAAGATATTTTAACTTGCTATAGCTAGATCAGATCATGTAATTGGTATTGATCTATTATTTGATAGAGACTCATCGGTATCAAATCGAACTTATGGAGCTGAAGGTAGTATTGTTGAAGCTTTTTTCAATTGATGAAACAATACTTCAGATGTTTTTATCCAATGCAAAAATGGCTCGATTGATTTATAATGAAGTAGCTCTTCATTTACTTATTAGTATGCATCAACCAACCGATACATCTTGTAAATTATGCACAAATCAAAGTTCTCTTAGATCAACATGCAACATTTTATCGAAATCAAATTGATCATGATATAATGACGATTTAACTAAAACGGCATGAACAACTCTTTCTTCTCAAAGGTAAAATACAAAGAGAAGATGATGATTACTTTTTTGGATGGTCCTCAATTAGTAACTGTCAATCGGTCATCATTATTTCATAGTATCTTAAATCAATTATGTATTACACCTATAGTTGAACATTGCAGAACGAACAAGAATGTTTACCAATCGTACGATTGTTCACAAATAGTTTTCGATTATTTAATCCTGCTGAAATACATTAACATACAAAAATATGACTTGTCCATCGTATTCAATTTATACTACAGAGACGATTCCACAATATCATTCTTTAATAGAAGTTACATGAAGTGCTACTTTTATGAGCGATCTTGGATTGATTCCGATGGATATGACAGATCTTCATAATGGCAATGTTTGATTTTCTGTATATTTTCATTCACAATGAAATATCTATTCTAATTTTTTGATTAATAAATCTTCTGCAGTTCATATACAGATATTGTTTTTAATAAATCTTATCATGAATGACGGAGTTTCAATAGTATAGTATCGACCGTCTACAATCCAAAATTTTATGCAAATTTCTGTTTCTCTTTCCATGATGGTTGGATAGAATCCATCGAGTTATATTAGAAAAATGTGAGAAAATTTTATTTTTATCTTTTTCAAGACCTTTATTTTTTACAGTTTTACTCTAAATAATATTCTTTTATTAGCAATTAAAACATTAGAATTACTCTTCATATGCTATTGGAAAGAAGAATTTTCTTTCAAAAAAAAGTACTTCTAATTTGTTTCGCACAAAGCAATGTTTACATGAAACAATACTTGAAAATGAATGAGTGCAAAAATTGAACAGTGATTCTATCAGTTCAAATCTGTGAATAATACAAAGATTCAATTCTATCCTAGCGACATCTCTAAATATTAATAAAGATATAAATTCATTTAAAAATTTTAATTCTAAAATTTTAAATCGTCAAAAATTTTGAAATAAAATAATTTATAAGCAATGATTTTAAAGCGTTATTATTGGATGATTCGCTTCATTTATATTCTATTGGCAATATTTCATAGATTTGAAACCGTTGTTGTCCTAATTTAAGGCGCCTAGCAGATATCCTGACCATGGTGAAGCACGTGCGTTAAGCGCATCGAAGAGCATTTTAGTCGTCACATAGACAACCATTTTCATTTGAGATAGAAACTTCAATAACTTGATATAAAGTCACTTCTTCTATTATAGATCTTGTACATTGTGTTTCGAACAGAATCCTATTCCTTTATCTAAATAAAATTATGCCGAAACGTGGCTCTACGACTTCGGGCACTGTCGCATCTGTACCACGTAAAAAGCAAAAAAGTGTTGAACCAACATATAGTCAAAACACCGATGAACAAGATGAAAATACGCCATTAAATCATAGCAATTATTTCTCTCAATTATCACAATTATCAAAACAAAGTCCCGATGTAAATAATTTTTTTTTCTTCAAAAATGCTTGAACTTATCGGTCATTTATAATAATTATTTTCTAGTTACATAAAAATGCTGGTACTATTCTTAGGGTTAGTGTAAAAAATTTTATGTGTCATACATTTCTTGAATTTGATTTCAATGAAAATCTTAATATGGTTATTGGCAATAATGGCAGTATGTATTTCATCAAATAAATCCGATTATTTTCTTCAGAAAAACAGCTATACTAATTTTTAGGTGGTAAATCTGCAGTAATGAATGCAATTACATTGACTTTAGGTGGTCGTGCAACGAGCACAAGTCGTTGTTCAAATATTGGCCGTTTCATTCAACATGGCAAAGGGTGCATATTTTCGAAAATAAATTTTTTATTGATAGATTCAAACTGTTGTATTTTAGTTTTGCTGAAATATCAGTTGTACTATGTAATCAAGGTCTTGAAGCGATTGATATAGAACGTTTCGGTCGATCGATTACAATTACACGTAAAGTGACTGTCAAAGGTAGCAGTCATTATCAAGTTAAAAATGAATATGGTTAGTTGTTTCTGTGTTTTGTTTTTTGTTTTTTGTTCTATTCGTATTTTCTATAATATCTTTTGACTTTTTAACCAGGTAAAATCGTCTCCGAGAGAAAAGATACAATCGATACGATTGTTGCACATTTCAATATTCAAGTTGATAATCCAATGTGTATGCTTAATCAAGATATTGCAAAAAATTTTCTCAATACAAAAAGTACAAAAGAAAAGTACAATGTAAGATTTTTTTAATTTTAATTATTTTAAATATAAAAATGAACATTATTAGCTCTTAAAACATTTATATTACAATAGAAAATGTTCTTTCTTTAAGTTTTTTTTAAAAGCAACACAATTACAAAAAATGGTTGAAGATCTTGAAGAAAATACAGTTGAAATTCGTATTGCCAAAGGTTTATTGGTTGATCATGTGAAAGTAAAAGAAAACTATTTTTCTAATTAATTTTCGATTCTGTAAATTCATTAATCTTAAATAGAAACGAAAAGAAATTCAAGCACAAAAAGAAGAACTTGATGCTAAATTGAAATTTGCTGAATCCGTACGTAATGCAAAATCTAACGCTGATAATCTTCAAGGACATCTTGAATGGGCTGAAGTTATCAATCATGAAAAAGTAAATAAAATTTGTTTCTACTTATATTAATTTAATTTTAAAATATTCAAGACATTAGCCGAAACCGAAAAAAAACTTGTCGAAGATCAATATGCTGTTCAAGAATATACGAACAAACGTGATGCATTAATAGTGAATTATTTTATTTTCCTCTTTTTCCCAATTTAATTTGCATTAAAATAAATAGGATGATATGAAAAATGAAAAATCAAAACGTGATGAATTACTTCGTAAAGCACAAGAAGTTGCAAATAACGCTATTGAAGCAAAGCGTATTCATGATGATCTTGAACGACAAATGAAATTGTTTAATAAAGAAAAACGAGATTTATTACATGAAGTAAGTAAACTCGAAAAAGAACTTCAACTGCAAACTGAATTGAAGAAAAAACTTCAAAAGAAAATCGAAGAAATGCGTCGCAAGTACTGAAACGTTTTTTTCCATTATGTGTTCTTTTGCTGATTCTAATTTTGTTCTTGAATTTTACTAGAGCAACTGGCAATAATGACTATGAGAAAGCTTGTCAACGTATAAATGAATTACATATTTTAATTAATGAACAACGACAAATACTATCTATGAAAGAAAGTGAACAAGGTAATTTTCGACAATTATATGATGATGAACGTCAAACTTTATTCAATGATCAATCAACTTTGAAACAACACGAGGATACTTTACGTCGAAAGCGTGGTGGTATTCAACAACTTAAAGCAGCTAAACAAGATCGTGTTACAATTTATGGACGTTATACATTGGCCATTCTTAAAGAAATTGACAAACATGCACACCGATTTAAACAAATACCGATTGGACCTGTTGGTAAGTTAAAAATCAAGTTTTTTGGTAGTCCCTGAACGTCTGCAGACTGAACTGATAGAGATCTAGATCTATTTTGTACGTGAATTTTTGTGTTGTACGGGATGACACAAATATAAAAATGTTACAAAGAAATATTTTCCCGTTGTGTGAAGATTGTTTGCAGTCGAGGATTTTGTTTTGTCATTGAATGAACTTTCATGATAAATAGAAATTCAAAAACTAGCTTCTTTTTCTATGTAAAATCACAATCCATTACCTGTTGAGTTCATGTGTATTATTGGTTAATAAGGATCAGTTGTTGATATGTCACTATTGTATGAAGTAAATCAGTTTTTCTGTCTTGGCATATGATCTTTCATTGATTTGATTACTTAGTATCACTGATGGAAAACAAAATACTAGTTGGACAATTATATTTTTAGGTAAACATATTCGTCTAGTTGATCGAAAATGGGCTATTGCCGTCGAACAAGCTATTGGCAATAGTATGCAAGGTTATCTTTGTTCATGTCGTGATGATGAACGAGTTCTTCTCGAAATTCTTTCGCGCTGTGTACCAGCACAAGAAATGGACTATCGGCCAAGTGTTACTGGTAGAGATTGTCTGTTGTGTTTATTTTACAGTTTTATTTTGTGCTTTTTCATAGTGATGAAATATCAATCAAAAGTGTATCAAAATCTTCGAGTAATTATCGTTGCTATGTTTTCATTTACATGTCTCGGGAAATATTTTCAAATTTTCTAGTTACCTCCATCGAGTTTTACAACAATTTTATCAATGCTACAAATTGATAATCCAACAGTTACATGTTTCTTAATTGATCATGTTCGTTGTGATGATCTTATTTTTATCCACATAATTATCATTGTATGTTCTAGGCACGTATTGAACAAAGAGTTCTCATGGATAATTACGAAACTGCTCGCCGTATCATGGAGAGAAGTGCACCACCGAATTGTGTTGCTGTAAGATTTCTTTTGTTTTTTTGATAAGAACTTACCCTTTTTGTTTTGTTTTTCGTTTCAAAGGCGTATCTTCCAAATGGTACAGAAATGCAAAACACATATGTATTTCGTTGCTATACATGCAGAGTTCAGAATCCTCGATTTTTTGTTGAAGATTTTGCTGAACAAATTACGTATGTTTTAACTTAAATTTTTCATTTAAATATAAAAATAAAATTTTATTTAGTCGTGCCGAAAATGAATGTATTACTATAGAACGAAACATGCTAGAGGTTAAAGAAAAAATTAAGGAAACGCAACAACGAGTCAATCAACATCAACAGACAGTGGCTGGATTAGATGGAACAATCAATGAAATCAGAGCTACATGTGGTCGATTAGGAAAAGTATAGCATATAGAAATTCTATTTCTCAAAAACAACCGAACGCCTATATTTCTTGTCCTATTAAAAGGAACTTCGAGAATTACAATTAATCGAAGCACCAAATGATTCGAATATGGATGATTGTGAAAATGAACTATCGGAATATGATACTCGTATTGAAACTTTTAAGCAACGAATTAAAGATCAAAAATCAAAAGCTGAAATAGAATCACCCGAATATCGACAAATTCTAGATGATGTAGCACAAGCACGACAACGTGTTATGGAAAAACGTGAAGAAGCTGAACAATGTAAAACATCACTTCAAGCATGTGATGCTTTAAAAGAAAATGGACAAAGAGCTATCAATGAATTACAACGAGGACTCGATGATAATCAAAGAAAATTAGAACAACATGAAGCTACAAAAAAATTTATTGAAACTAAGCTTCAAATTCAAATTGAAAATGCTCAAAAATTACTTAATCAAAAACCTGAGGGCGAAATTGACGTCAAGGCAACTCGACGAAGACTTGATGGTATTCTAAAATTTATTGAAACAAATAAAAATGTGTAAGAATATTTTCATGCAAAGATCAACTGATTTCCTCCTACAATAGCAAAGAATTAATTTAAATTCGAGTAGTACTCTAATCAGCCTATAAAACTTCATTACATACTAGAATTTCATAGATGAATTATGAAAGATTATTGAGGCTATTACTTTTGTCAAGTTCATCATGGATAGTAAAATAAGTTGGATTTTATAAGATTTTCGCTCTGAGTCTAGACGATACTTAAAGTATAAATTTATTCGTACGAATAAGTTTGCTCTGGATCCGAGTTAATTTGAGTTGACAATGAGGCTTATTTAAGGACAGAATTTGAATTCGAAATTCGATGTCATTGCTAAAAAGTACAATATTTGTAAGCAAGAGCCGTAGAAAATGTGTAAAGTGCTAGTTTCGATGACGATTTCGAAATCTTCAGAATGAAAATTCAAATCTGATAGGGTCTTTCAGAGATTGAAAACTAAGTTTATCATATAGAACATGATTGACTAGTCAAACTATAATTTGAATTTAATTCACATACTTAGTATTGTAGAGAAAACTATGTTGATCTTGCATTTTTGGTGATTATTAAAATATTGAAAGATGTTTTTTTCCGTAGTTTCTATGATGTGCAACAAATAAAGGATCGTTCAGAAAAAGTCAAGATAGCTTTAGATACATTCGGTCGAGTTGTTGATAAACAAGAAAAGCTAGTTCATGTAAGCATTTTTAATTTATTATAATTTTTCGTGAAAATTTATTAATATTTATTTTTTACAGAAATTATTTAAAGCGTCACGCCATCGTGGTCAACAATACAAAAATCTTTTAGAGGCAACAGCTAAACTAACAAGTAGTTGCTTTACTTCGTTTCTTGAATCAAGAAATTATACTGGTGAAGCTATTTTCGATCATAAAGAGGGAACTCTAGCTCTTGAAGTTTGTTTATCTTATTGAAATTTTAAATTATTTTCTATTTAATTTATTTATATAGATTACACCACGTGGCGATGAAGTTCATAAAGATACTCGTTCATTATCAGGTGGTGAACGTTCGTTTTCGACCGTTTGCTTTATGCTTGCTCTTTGGGAAGTTGTGGAAATGCCATTACGTTGTCTTGATGAATTCGATGTTTTCATGGTAAAAAATGTTTATTCTGAATTAGAATGGAAAGTCGCTTTTTTTAAGCTTATGGTTATTAAGTTTATACTATAGAATATAGTTGCAGTAGTTTTTAACGATATATGATTAGTTCGAGAAAAGATAGGACTAAATGAATTTTATGGTCTTACTTGTTTGATATTGAGATTCAAAAATGATTTAGTGAATCATCGATGAAAATTTTAATTGAACAATACCATTATAGTTTAAAGAATAGACTACGAGTCAGCTGTACTGTTTCTAAACTTCATCGTTCCATGCGTTCGCAGTAAATCGATTATTATTTTTATTTTTTTGATATAATATTAACTACATAATGAATGACTGCAAATAAGTTAGTAGTATTCTTGAGAAACTATAGAAATAGATGAGTTCCTTTGTTTTATTTTATCAATTTCTATTAATAGGATCATGTAACACGTCGAACAGCTATGAATCTTGTTCTTGAAGTTGCTCGAGAAAAGAAAAAACAATACATATTTTTGACACCACAAGATCTAAGGTAAAACTCAAATTTATGTATCAATCAATCAATTTTTCTTTTTCTTTCTCTTTACAGTTTTCTAAAGATAACGGATGACATGCGCATTCTACGAATGCCTCAACCTAAACGTACATTAATGGAAATAAATAATGATAATGATGCCGATTAAATCTAATTTTGATTTTTTTTATACAGTATGTCGTTAATTGAACTCAAGAAGGAAACAGTAACAATAGATTAATCTCATCATTTTGTTTTTTCTTTTGTACATATTCTGATTGAATGTTATGCATATAGTCACATATTTTATTCTTTAACTTCTATGTACCTAAAAAAAATTCAGCAATGAGTTTTTTTTTCATGTATTTCTTATTGTTTGTTTTCTATTTGCTAAATGATGATGCTTTCCTTCTGCTTTATTATTTTTTTTTCTTGTGTATATTTTCAAAATCGATCCTAATTTACTCTTTTTTTTTGTTCAGATATGATTGTTGTACAGATCTCTATTTTCTATTAAAATCGCTATTATGAATAGACCTAGGATCTGACATTTTCTTTTTGTTTATTTTAAGATTATTCCTAATATTGTTAAACAAGAAAAATATGTTTCTTATGTATTATCTTAATGATAAAGCTGAACGTGTCTATACGTTCAACGTAAGTTACTTATTTACGTTTTGAAAAGACATCTATTGTTTGTTTGCTCATCTGCAGAAAGTTGACCCATTGGGAAATCCAACACAATCAGCTCATCCAGGTAATTATCTTGTTTTTTGTTAATGAGTATGAACTAAAAAACATTTTGCTACAATGTTTAGCTAAATTTTCACCGGATGATCAATATTCACGACAACGACTTAAACTCAAGACACGATATCGATTACTTTTGACACAAACACCACTTGTTAAATGCTAAAAAGTTGTCTTGTAAACATCTTGACGATAAGAATATAATGTAGTTGTTGTTGTTGTTGTTGTTTTCAAATAAATGAAACTATAGAAATTCATCGAATACGAAATAAATGTTCATTCGTCTTGACTATTATGCAAAACGTTTTCACATTGTCTTACATTCTATTTGTAAGCAATTACGAATTTTATATTTCAAATAGCTTGTCAACTAGTTGATAAACCATTTGCGAAGGTTAAAGAAAAAAAATTTGAGTCATACGACTACTGTCAGTAGATGTCAATATTATTTGTTAAAAGAGAAATCACTTGAATTGGTTTTGTATAATCTTTATGAAAATTTCGGTAGTATTCTATGAATTACAATTGTATATCATGCGAGGAATTATATAGGATAAGAATTAATTCATTCTTAAAATGATTCCTACTCAAAGTTATTCTGATAAAAAATAACAAAGTATTTATCAAATATTGAATTTTCAGTGAGATTTTCTGAAAAATAAATTCTAACCAATTTTTGCATTACCGCAAATAACACGATATTGCTAAAAAGCCTCCATAAAGGATTTTGTGTATTGACTCGACGCGGCATCTTTTGAAGGGACACTGTTGTTCCTATGTCTAACCAATTGTGAATTTCGATGCGTAGAATAATTAAGTTGTTTTCATGAAATGAACATAGTTTTGACGTTTCTGTTCTGAATAAAATAGGATTTTATGGTCCTTTTATACGATACACCCACACCCGCGAGGTTATCGTTACATTGACTGTTGTTCTTTTGCTAATATAAATTTCCAGTTGATAAATATAAACAAAACTTTTTACCGACTAGGCCCTTTTCCTTTTTTGTTAGCAACTATTACTCGTTTGTATTTTCTTGGCCATGCAATACCAATAAATCTAAAATTTCAAAATACCTATTGGTAGTCATTAGTCTAATAGTCGAACTCTAGATTTGTTCCACAATTTTAGCCTTTAAACTTTCTTTATTATTTAGGATAAATCGAAACTTCAGATATCTACATATGATACGTGAACTTATCAGTGTTTTTCTCATTGTAAGCCTTGCTCAGTTGTTTTTATTATTATAAATAATATCTTGTTTTTAAGACTGATTTAATCATCAATCGAGTGTTTAGTGGTGATGTTTGCGCTAACAAACAATGCCAATGCTCTGATGGTGACACTCTTGTACATTGTGACTCCAAAGGTTGGAAGAATTTAGATGGGATCGATTTTCCTTCAAAAGTTATTACTTTAACACTCATTCGTAATCAACTTAAATTTGATACAGGTAGATATTGATTTAATAAATATATATATATATATATATTCAGTTAGTATACTCTTTCCTATTCTAGTAACTGATCGTGCGAAAATTGAAAATCTATCTCTTTTGATCGATTTAAGTATTAATCAAAATATACTTGGAACTATTCCACCATTTAATCAAGCAAAAATTCGTTTCCTTTCCTTACAAGATAATTCGTTAGTGTCTGCTGAATTTCCTTCCTCGTATAGTAGCTCACTTTTAAAAACAATTTCACTTAGCAATAATAAAATTCGCTCGATCAATGTAGAAGATTTTCTCAGTTTACGCGATTCTCAACTAACTAAATTAAGTATAGATAGTTCAAGTATTTCTAAGATCGATCAAAATTCTTTTGTTCAATTAAAAAAACTTCAAGCATTATCTCTGAAAAATAATCAATTAAAATCTTGTGAATTTTTATCAAATTTACCTTCACTCTCCTCCATTAAACTTGATGGTAATCAATTTACTTCGCTTCCCCAACAATTAGCAACGCAAGAAAAAATCAAAATCTTTTCATTCAAACATAATTTAATATCAATTATTGATGAATTATCGCCTTTATCTCGATGGTCTAAAATAAATACTACAAATGTTCAAGTTTTTTTAGCTAATAATACATTTGATTGTTGCCTATCTTTATGGTTTATTCGTTTTCTAAAAACATCTCCTCAATTCGTCCCAGATGCGTCACTATTAACATGTGCTACTCCATTAAGTTTTAAAGGAAAACTATTAATTAAACTCAATCCAGATGACATGAATTGTGGTAGTGATATACCGAGTAAATCGTGGTGGACAATCGGTCGAATTATTGGTATTGCTATTGGGCCTGCTTGTCTATTAATACTTGGTGTAGCTATGATTACTATGGTATATATTTATAATCGACGATATCCATCACGTTCAGGTTACATACCTATCAGTGAACACGATGATTTATATTCTAATACAAATTCGTTGTTTTCTGAAAGACTCACAATACCAATAGGAGAAGATGATGATCAATTGTTAACTCATAACGGTTTCGGTAGTGGAAGAAGCCTCGCTCAGTCAGATGTATTAACACAAGCGACAACAGAAGGAATTTATGCAACTGATGGTAGTGTCGCTGGGGATTCTCATATACAGGAAGCGGTTTCAATACCGCGTTCTGATTAGTCGATATTCTCTCTGGCTTTTAAATAGAATGTTTTTTAGTTATACATCAATCGATTTTACAGTCATTTTTCTTTATTTTCGATAAAATTCTTAATGTTTTCCCCATTTATAAATGTTTTATTCTTGTTTAATATTACTTTATTTTCTGTTATAGTTCAGCACTTCTATTTGACGAATGAAAAAAGATCTCTTTTCCTTTTAATCAGCAATATTCTATTCAATGCTTCATGTTGAGTATTCACTTGAGAGTATTTTTATTTGAATTTTTCTTATTGAATAAGCAATTTGTGATCAAATTATTTCGTAAAATAAACCTATTCAACTATTGAAACTCTCAAATTTATCAATACTTCTTTCTTTTTTTTTAATGATCTTCCAAAAATCAATAGTATGATATCATTGAAGCTTTTAGTCCATTAACTCGCCTTTCAAATCTTATCTCATCTCATCGCGGTTATCAGAAATTGAAAACAAATCAATTATAAGCCTGCTAAATTTTGAAAATTTCTTAATAAAGGTCGGAAGCGGTTATCAATAGATCTTTTCAAATTCAAAAGTACTAAAGAAAACTTCAAGTAATGTTGAATCATTATTTTCATTAGCACCAAATACTCTTATGAAGAAATTCATTTTTTTTTGATTAATTTTGATAAAAATAAATTCAAATAACTAAGAACACACAGGATAAAAATAGATTGAACAAACTGTTCTGTTTTCTAGTATAATCGAATGTATACTACAAAAGAACTATGAGTTCTGTGTTTTTACATTCAATAATAATACATAAATATGTGTGCACTCAAATACTGAATTTATATTGAAATGTTTCCAGGTTGATATGGATCTAAGCTGCTCGTTCTGGCTTTAACTTGATTGCAATAGAAGTTGTTCATAAACGTCAATATTTTTTGTTGAGAGATAATCCGATAAGGGATTCAAATAATATTTATGTCATCGTTCGTAGCCATTCTAATTAATTGATCATTACATATGCGTAGTTGTTTCGTTAATCATATGAGCTTCTTCAGTGTATATTCACATGTAAGTAATATAATGTTCGAATAATCCGAACAATATTATTTACTACATAAAAATCTGATATAGAAATTTACTGAAATAGTAATTCAGATGTTTGGCAGCAATTTCAATAGTTATGTTTCTTTCTCGTTCTCGTCTAACAACAATCTTGGAAACGATTGGTATGATTTTCATCTAAGCATTATTACAGAGTTGCATAGTCTAATATGTATCGAATTTTCTTTTGGAAAATCTATAATGAAATTTGAGTCGTTTTTATTAATTAGGAATATAAACTGTGAATTGTGAAGTAAGAACTTAGCTTTTTTCTTCAACAGAACGAAATCGATACACTTATTGAACATTTTAAGAAGCTATTTGTGGCAAATACGCTTACTATCCGTTTTTCTTTATTAAGACGAAAATCAATTCGTACTTTCTTATGTCCAAAGAAACTTTACAAGTTTAGTGATTCTAGGTGATTACTTGTAAATTCTGTATAATGACTTATTGTCTAGAATTTCATCTCACTGTTATCAGTTAGAACCGATATACTAATTTAATTAATTCAAGAAATTTACAGATTTGACTTTTACAGTTCGCATAACTGCATAGCTGTCGTTAAAATCAGATCTAGGACGAGTTTATTCGTTTGAGCTACTGCCAAGGGATAAATAACTAATTTTAATAGCCGAAATTATCTGAAATCAGTTACTTCCGCTTGCAAAATTCTGTACTAAAATATTATAAATTATATTGGTTTTTGATACAATGCCGACGGACGCTCAATTAGCACAGAATTGAGATTTGTCTGTTGAAAACAGATTGTTGATATCTATATAATTAACAATGGCCTAAACTCATTACTGTACCTAGTACAATGTAGAAACATAGTCTGCGCTAGATTTTTACGAATACGCTAATTCGGACATATTATTATTTCTTCAGTAGTGAGTTCAGTTTGGGGTTTTTTGATATGAATGCATACATTTTATTGACCTTGAAATTGAATACAAATTATGACAACAGAAAATTAAGAGAAAAACAGAGTTCCACAATAACATTGATGAAGTTTAATACTATCCGTATGAAAAAGAAAAATATTTTATCAGTATTATCGTTGACAGGCAATGACGGACAGATTATCTAAATCCCATGGTTTTAAGTGATTTCGACCCCATTATTACGTCTCATTCTTTTGAATACTATTTGTTTTGAGAAGTCAAAGGAGATATATTTGAATGCAAAGATAGATTTATCACTAACACATGTTTACAGATTGATCTGCTTTGATTCAATTGGTCTGACTCATCGTTCGTATGTTTGTTAGACGTTTCAGGAGTCGAGTTTTTTTGTTTCTTTCCAATAGAGAAGTGAAGTTATTTTCAAATCCTGCTTTTCACTCTTTCTTTTCTTCACTCTGCATTCACTTATGTTAATTATTCATGCTTTTTCTTTGTCCTTCTCTACTAATTTTACTGCCTCTATTAGCTATGATTTTCGTTCTACACCACTGGACCGGAATTCTTTCCATCGTACGTTCACACCAATTTTTCGTCCTAGCTACTCATCTTAATGAACGAAGAATAAAATTCATGGACTTCTCTTATCGAAATTCAGAGTGACCTTTAAAAGATCGTCTTATTGTTGGTTGCTATGATTTTATTTAGCTATCTACGTTTATGTCGCAGAACAAAAGTCCTTGAAAATTTTCTTCTCGTATTCAAATAGACATTATTTACAACAGGCACCAATAAATCTGAGTTTTTACTACGCAATAAATTTTTAGAACAAATAAAAAAGGAATTTTAATTACGAAAAAGACTTTTAATTCAAAATACTGATTTCCGGATCACGCAAACTCTAAGACCATGATGAAATTACGAAAAAAATGATTTTTTAGGAAACCTATGATTACTTGACTATTTATTTTCTTAGAGTTTAATTAAAATTTTTAACGGTTTTGCATATATTCACAAATGAATGATAATATTGTAATGATAATATAGAGTAGTTATCTTTTTTTTAGAGAAATGCAATTCACATTCAAACTTCACAATGATAAGTCGCGTTTATGAACATATCCGTATATCGAATAGTTCACATGGAAACCGTAGCATAATATTTAACAGTGGAGTAAAACTCGAATGCTATCGATTGATGTCATATGTTAATAGGGTCTCAAAAATTTTCTTATAATTATTTTTAGAGTAGCCCTACAACAACACAATTATACTAGACTTCATGTTATGCATCGGCAAGGTTATCTATCAAACGATTCTTGGCGGTAGTGTGCCCGTTTAGAAGGCAAACTCCCACACTCTTATTCACGACTCATTAGTTTTTTTCTTTTTGCTACTTAGTAAGTTTTCTTGTATGATGATGTGTGAACTTTTTTTCTATTTTCATCTTTCTCCTATTCAAATCGATTTCTTCTAAAGAGAAAGTGGAACTCTAATTGATTGAGCAGCAATTGTATAATGTAAATACAATAGAACTATCTTTTTGATTTAATGAAATGGAAAAAAAATCCCTTTCTTCCTCCAGTGCATGATTTAAATGACTCTTTTTCTTTTAAATACTAAAAACTCGACATTATTTGTTAGTAAACAAGTGTATATTTGATCAGTTTCAAAAAATAAAACAACAAAGCTTTTTATTTTTTTCTTCTTCTTATAATTAATGTTTACAAATAATTGAAAAACAAGAGATTTATTGTGTAAGAAATAACACGTCTTCTTCAGGTGGAATAACAGCAACAATAGGTAGTGATAGTTTATTTTGATTAAAAACAAGCTTTGGAAGTGTCTTCTTTTTTGTTACTATCCTTCTAGAATAAGTGATTTTACGATTAGTTTTCGTTTTTTTTCTAACTTTATGTTCTACTTCTTCACCACTATCCATATCGCTAGTAGAAAAAGTATTTTCCGTCGTATCACCATCAGAATATGTCGATGAACGTCGTTCAATATCATCAAGTTTTGGTAGTGCTAATAGATTTTGATTGCTACTATATAAACTTACAGATAATTTTGGATTATGGATCGCTAATGATCCGGCCAACGAGCTTGTTCGTCGTATATTACGGAAAATAACTTCACTAGTCGAACGACCACGCATTTTTAAAGGTCGACTAGTAAAATTCGAGTCTAAATTACTACAAAGTGATTCTAAACGTTTTTCAAGTCGTTTTTGTTCGAATGCAAGTAATTGAATACTAGTTGTAGATTTTCGTCGTTCAGCATCAATAAGACGTTGTTCAGCAACAACAAGACGATCTTGTGCTATTGTATGTTTGGTACGTGTATCCAAAAGACCATTCCGAAAGGGTACAGTACGGTGCGGTGGATGAAAAAACTATAAATTATTTTCGATGGAATAAACATTTATCTAACTAGTGACTCCTACTTTGAAAGTAAAATCAAAGTCTGATTTGGGCATTGAAGAACACCTTTTGAATTGCGACACGACAATTTTTAATCACCTATGCTCTGCCGTAGATATAAATACAAATTTTCTCTTTTCTTCTCTATAGTTGTTATCGTTTGATCATCGAGAGTTGCAGAGAGAGAGAGAGAGGGGGGGGGGCGGGAAAGAGGGAAAAATCGCCCTGTGTTTTCTCAACATGGAAGACGAATGAGAAAATTATCATTAGTTTTACTTCATGCCAACACCCCAAAATGAACGATGAATGAGTTAAACACATACTTTTTTAATTTTTAATATTAAACCCTAAAGCTTTTCAGTCAAATATTCTATTTTTTTTCTTATTTTTATAAAGATAAAATAATTGTTCTCTTCGTTTTTCTTTCACTAATCCGATTATTGGAATTGATTGAGGGTATTCTCTGAACAATTGTATCTAAAGTAACTCAAAGTTCTATATGGTAAACGTTTAGTTGTAATTTTTTCTTCACAATAATCTCGTCGCCAACTAGCTCTTGTTTCAACAAATGAATAAACTCTATGTAATCGTTCACATGACATTTGAATATGATCATTTTTATCTGTTTGCTTTTCTAATTGATGATTCCATGGAAAACTTTCACAAGTATTTAATGTTTGAATAGAAATCATGGCTTGAGGATTACGAATGCTATGCAGAAGTAATGGTCCAAATGGACGAAGTTGAATAGGAAAAACGTCCTCTTTTTTTAAATAACCGATTTTCACAGCTGATTCATTGCCATTGATATATGAATCATATATTTGTGTAGAATTTTCTTCATAAAAATAAATTTCAATTTGTGGCCACGGTTTTGATCCGCTAGAAACTTTATAAACCAATCCAATTTGTTTCTGATTAATATATGCATTAGTGACTTCTTGTAATACAAGTTCATATTTTTTATTAATATTATCTATAAATTTTGTTTTACTATACAATGGTAGACTAAATTCAACAATAGAAGACCATGGTATAATATCATGATGGCGTAGAGAACCTAATAATGTATTTTTTCCGATGAAATAATTAATATTTAATTCAATTAATGCAAGTTGAACTTTTATGATTAATACAATCAATTCATAATAGGTACAAATTGAAAGAAACAGATTACGTAAAATATCATGAGATTTTGAACGAATTTCTTTCACGTCATAGTCAAAGAAAACGCCAAAACCAATCAAATGTTTCTGAAGATCTTTATTTTTTGAAAGTAATTTTTCTGCATAGTCATATAGATGTTGGTGAATAAAAGCAAGCGATGATGCAAATGATGATGTTGTACAGATAATCTCAGCACTTTCTGAGTACATTTGAAATGAGTTTAACCAGTCCTGTACAATTAATGACCAAAGTTCATCACGTTCGTTTGGATCGTTTTTATGAAGAAATTGATCAATTAAATTCACTATTACCAACGAATCTGATGCATTGAAAATATGATGCTTGTGCTGTATAATAGCTTGCTCCTCAGTTACGGATGATTGCCCCGGAAAAACTCTTGATACAATAAAACATGTAAGAACGATACTAATTATCACGAAGTTTCGATGAGCAAATTTTCTTGAGCATCGAAGCATATTCAACTTTCGTCGTAGTTGTAGTAATTTATTGTTAAAAATAAGCTATTATTCGATATTTATATTGTACTCAAAGGAATAATCATCCATGCGTAGTGTTTCGTGCTTCAAGGTGTTCGTTATAAGGTTGATTTGATGCTTGTATTTCGTTTTGTGATTGGTGGGCACATCGAAAAACAGAAATGAAAATATTATTACTATTATATAGATAATACAGAAAAAACGATAATATCAAAACATATTTTTTCAATTAGCTGATTTGGTTGTAATAACAAAATTTAAGAGGATTAAACAAAATAAAATGTTTATTAGAGATATACAATTGTTAATATTTTCAAATTTTATTTTCAGATCATGTTCCATAAACTGTAGTAGTTAGATACATACAAAAACTTTATAAAGCTATTTTAAAAGGTAAGAATAGAAGTTCTCTTGTTATATTTATCGTTTGTATTTTCCTGTTTGAGATAGAGTAGATCTTCAAAGAATATTCGAAGAAATAGATAAATAGTCAATAGAAAAAGCATTTATTATTTTTTTTTCTATATAAAGTATATGAATGTAAATTTAATATGATTATTTTTAGAAATACTTAAATTATTAATTTACACATTTATGTAGTACTGATGTAACATGCTTTACAACTTTTTAATGTATGATAGTTAACCGGTTTTTAATGAGTAATACGGTTTTTAATGAGTAATACGGTTTTTTTTCGGTGTAAAAGAAACAATTCGAATTATACCATTGCGCAGTTTGAATATTTTCATAAGTTCAATGGTATTTAATTTTAAAATGGATAGTTTTTGAATTTCAAAAATTTCTACGATAATTACCAATAAATTATTGAAGAAACATGCAATAAAATATGTTTATCTATTTTTCGTCGTTGATCCATGAAATATATAAAGTGTAAAAATAGCAATATGTGTGCGTATTATCGGCGAGATAAAGATACATATATATATATGAGTATAAATAAAATAGTTATATCATGAATATAATTATAGTATTTTCGTTTATGTTATTTTTCTTTTTATTATTACAACGGATATTACGTAGTTAGCGTTGACATAGGAATTTTATTTTACTTTTTTACTGTTGCATTCGGAACGAAGTATTTCTAGACGAAAAAATCCAGATTTTTTTCTCTTCGCTTGGCAACATTAATTTCTGGACAATAAAACACACTGTTTCTCTGTCAAGATCATTTGGAATATTTCGTCTTTCTGTGTTAAAAAAATTCAACAAATTCATTCTTTTTTTAACCATAAAGTGTTGTTTTAAGTCACATGTTAGTATTCTAGAAGTTTCTGAACAAATTAAATGGATAAAAACAAACATATGGACAAAACAAGTAGTGATTTATGCTTTTTTTGTTTTCTTTCACGTGATGACGATTGTAATGCTACTTGTTTTTAACAGCTTGGAAACAATAAGAAAATGCAGAACGAAAATACAATTGAGAAAAAAGCCTCCCAATGACGTCAACAAAAAAGCAACAGCCATACTCTTCAATTAATGCGTCATGTCATGTGCACATAAACACGCAGAACGTTGGCATGGTCTGATTTTTGTGTCTCCCCCTATTGCGCCGATCGATATAGGAGAAGAATAAAACGAGCGCAAAAAGAGAGGTGTGTCTGGCTGCTGATTCTTTTCTTTTTCTTTCTGCTGCCGACTTGTTTTTGGGAATGTATAGCATAGCATTTCGTAATTTACACATATTTTCAGACTGAAACTTTTTAACATTTTCTCACGCTGTAGTATCGTGTTTTGGTTATCATGGCCTTGGATTTTGGCTTTGGTTTTGTAGCTGGTGTGACAGGTACAATCGCCGGTTATCCATTTGATACAGTTAAAGTTCGTCTTCAAACACAAACACTCAGTCATCGATTGTATTCTGGTTCATTAGATTGTTTTATTAAAATTGCCAAGCAAGAATCAGTATTAGGATTTTACAAAGGCATGTCATCCCCTATGTTTGGTGTTGCACTTATTAATGGAGTTGTATTTTCTGTTCAAAATTTTTCAAAAGTCTTATTTGAAGATCCTAACACATATGCAGCATTAGCAGCAACTGGCGCTATTGCAGGTGGTGTACAAGCTTCTATTTGTTCTCCAATTGAACTTATTAAAACACGCTTACAAATGCAAGGTATTGGACAACAAAGAAAATTATTTACATTATCAACAAATTTATATAAGGGTCCAATCGACTGTTTGAACAAATCTTACACTCGCCAAGGTTTTCGATATGGTGTAATGCGTGGTTTATCGATGACTCTAGCACGTGATATTCCATCGTTTGCTGCTTATTTTCCAGCATGGCAATTTTTTGTTTCACATTTTTCTCCAACTGGTAAAGAAGCTGATATGCCTATGTATATGAGTTTAATAGGCGGTGCTTTTACTGGTATTGCTGCTTGGACTGTATCATATCCATTTGATGTTATTAAAAGTCGATATCAAGCAGCAAGAGAACATGTCTATAAAAATGTATGGGATTGTACGGTTAAATCGCTTCGTACTGAAGGATGGCGAGTATTTACTCGAGGTTTTGTACCTTGTACTATTCGTGCAATTCCAACAAATGCATTTACATATCCAGTTTATGCATTTTTAAAACAAACATTTGATACACCGAGAGATGATGATTCAATAATCACAACAACGACAACAACAAAACCTGTTACTAAATTACAATCATCATCATCTTCATTGACGGAAAAACAATCAATCACTCCTATACAATCAATATAAAATCGAAGAAAAAAAAAATTTTTACTATTCTTGATTTCATTTCTGAATTTTATTTATGTCAGATGTTAAACTCGATGCATTTTATTAGATCTAACATATTATTTATGATATACTTAGTTTATTTTTCTAGTTGTCCTTTACATTGATCATTCTTCTATCCATGCGACATCGCTGTTGATATATTTGTTTTTCTTTCATTCTCTGATTGTAACGTATACAAAATGTAAATACAACGTTGTGATTCTGAATTGATTGTCACAATACGAATCTTCAAATAAATCGCTCAAGTAATAGATAGAATAGTATTTGAAATTAATGCTCGATCACAATATTATTCTAGACTGTTTTTTTTTGCGTTTTTCGTTAGCTACATGTTAAACGAACTTTTTGTTTATATATATAAACATCAATAATCAATAGTAATATTTAAATTTATATTCAAAGATCTTTATATTCAATAGAATTTATGAATATTTTTCTGTTTTTAATACACTTTTACTTATGTTCAACGCTAATTGAAGTTCAAGTTGAATTAAGAAGTGATGACCAAAAGAAAATGAATCTTACGCCACATTGTGGTTTTTCATTAGCATTCTTTGTATCAGTTTAGCTTATGTATTGTATTCCCTGTACTAGAATAATAACATTCTTCTTTTTTTAATTTGAAACACTGGTAATTTAAAATATTTATTTACTTCTTGTTCAAAACACTTTTGAAATATAAATAAATGAGGAAACTTCGGATTTCATCCGAGAGTTATGCGCACTGCAAAAAGTGCATGGGACATACGAGTCCTTCTAGAATGTCTGAACACCAAAATTATCATGAGAAACTAGGCAATTTGATTTCTGGATGCATTTTTGGTGCATTTTGAGACGTTTCTCAGGCGATGTTTCATCAGAAAGCTACGGTTTAGTTCAAAACTAATATCAGATTCGGAATCAGCGTTAAAAACTGAGTCGATTTATATATGTTGTGAGTAATTCTGAGAAAAATTTGTTTTTCGAATAAAAACTCCCTGTACCCCTCCTCAGGGATGGTCTGGTCAAAAATGACAATTTTTTCGATAATTTACCCATTACTTGACGGATCCTTCTCATCTTCGAACTCGACCGAGATATTGATGAGATAATTCTGTGTACAAAATTTCATGGTAATTGGATGAGGCTTTCAAAAGTTATCGTGCCTACGGCCGGCCGACCGGACACACTGACCGATTCTAGTGTACTCACTTTTTGAGTACACAAAAAGTCGAAGTAAAATATCAGATTCGTCATAACGATGAAATAAATATGTGTAATACTTTTCCAACACTAGAGTAAATTATCACATCTGTTTTTTATTTAGTTTAAAAAAGCAATGACTCAGCCGAAGACGTTTTATTTATATTCATCAAATATTATACATTTACATATCTAATATCAAATACTTAATTTATTCCCTATTAAAATGACACTGTTAAAGTCACTGTCACCTCGTTTATCATCACATGAGCATTTGCAACCAACAAGATTTACATATGTCGTACTTGGTTTTGTATCACCTATAATTAGTAACTTTATTCTTTCGACAAAAATTAATAGCTATCATAGTTATGCAAAGATGTAAATTCAAATATTCATACATTTCTCTATTTTTTTCTTATTACAAATATTCTCAAAATAACAAAAAGAATCCTTAATGAACTTTAATAACTATTGCCATCACCATTGTAAAGATTAGGACTATAACAGTTCGGAAACAGTTCCGAACTGGTGAACTGTTCAAACAGCTCTCTCGAACTGAGCTGAACTGTTTGAACAGTTCAGAACAGCTCTTTCGAACTGAGCTGAGCTGTCGTAGTCCTAGTCCTAAAGGTACCCTATAGCCTATAGGATAGCTCTTGGCAGTTCTCTTGAGCTGAGCTGAACTGTTCGAAAAGTTCAGTTCAGTTCCAAAGAACTGTTTGAATAGTTCTGGTGAGCTGGAGCTGTCGTAGTCCTAGTAAAGATGTATAGTACTTAATTCATCGTGTAAGTTTTTCTATGAAGTATATTTGAAAAAACTAAAACGATATGAAAAATGTTTTTTTTTTGGATAAAATTCGCTCAGATGGATTTGTTTAGAGTAATTCTTTGGACGATGATTGTTTTAATAACAATAACTATTATAATTCCTACTAACAACAAATCGTGAACAAACCTTATTATTTAAACGAATGACGTGTATTTCTCTTGTGAAAAACAGACTATTTCAACAGGAAAAATCGAACTTGCTTTAACATTAAAAAAAGAATATTTTTGGTAGCCGTTCTTTTACATCAGTACAATAGTGTGATATGAAACAAAAGCAAACAAATTCAATTACTTAAATCAATACATTGGTTTATAATTAGCAATTCGATTTATTTCTATTGAGTCATACTTAATATGCTTTAGGCTTCACTCACGTCAAGTCAATATGTTGGTGAAATAGTACGAAAAAGTTTACATATTTTCGACGTGAGTCATTACTGGTTTAAATGTTAGAAAAAACAGATGAATGATTTATTTGATTGTTTCAAGAAGAAATATATTTTTTTTATTTATGTCAATGCGAATAATTTGATTTCACATGAAACAGTAATGCTAGTAAAATAAAGAAGAATCTCGTATTCAAAAATTAATAAAACTAGCTTAAAAAGAAATCAATGCTACTTTCGTAGAGTCATCTATTTTGCTTGATGATATTTGGATAGTAAGATCATTTTAATGCGAATATGTTACAATAAAATTCAAAGTTATTCGAGTTAATATTAAATATAGATTTGCGCAATACGATGACAATTTCTAGTTTTAAATTCTTTCTTTATGCTGATTGTTGTTGTTGTTGTTGTTTTTACAATGGTTACAGCAAACATATGAAAATCTTAGCTTGTCAAATATCATGTTAGAAAAATATCAAACATTTAGGTCATGACAAATAGAGAAACAGTTGAAATTTTAAAAGAATTAGATATTAATAGCATGGCTTGAATCATGATTGATAAAAATCGTTTCACAAAATAATGATGTATTTTAAGTGAGTGAAACGACAAGTAACAATTTAGTTTATTCTACTACGGTTTCTGTCTTAAAAATGAACTTTCTGTATTGAACCCATAGGATCATCGTGCTATTGTCTTTTTGACAAAGATGCAACTTGTCTAGATATGACTGACAATGTCATAGGCATACTATTCATACAATCGTCTTTGACTATACTATTGCGTCAGTAAATTTATCACACGCTTTTTGACAGAAATGACACGAACACAATAAAAAGAACATTGGGATATTCACAATGAGCATAGAGCAAATGTGCAGATATAAGATTCATTGTCTGATCAATATGAACAAAGCGGCAATGAGGAAGGATAAGTTTTGTTCTACTTCTAGAATTTGCCCTATGAACTGTCAAATGTAATTTATTTTAATCTTACCTTGATGATAAAAATTTTTGATCTTTAAATCTATCTGAATTAACCTGAACTAAATAAAATTTCTATCGAAACATTTGTTGCTTCTATGTGATATACTGTGCTGGCTGTTATTTATGACGATGGAATGGTAAGTCAAATGCTACTAAGAGACCATAAGTTTATTAGATTACACAAGGCTGTATGACTTTGGTGTCTTGTAGAATAGGCTGCCTATAATATTCTGTGTTTCAGATGAAATCTATTTAGATAGAGAATATAACAAGATAAACCAAATTGATGATGAAAATATTGAAGAACAAAACAATCTATAGGATATGTATTATGAACAAAAATCTTTCGAATATTTTGATCATTCTATTGTAGAAAAATCTGCCAATCGAGATCATCTTCAATTTTGTATTATGATTGAACATTGTGTTTTAGTTTCCATCATTTTTATTATTATTACTAATTTAGTTAAGTTGAATTTTATTCAAGAATCGAAATCATATTTTTCTCCAATGATTGCAACAAATAATCATCATTATGCGTCGTGATGAAGTTGGATAGAGAAAATAAAAGCAATGGCTGTAGCTTTAAGTTTAGCGAAACATAAATACATGATCAATGAGATAATTTCATATTATTCCTATTAATAAGTGATTATGAAAAGACTGGATTGTAAAACAAAAGTTGATGGAATGAAACGCTGATTCGATTCATAGAAATAGCTAGTTTTTAATTTCTTAAAGAACAATAAACTTTAATATATAACTATAGAATATATTTTGTCTTTTCTATCAAAATCTACGAATTGAGCTGAATAAAACCTAGCAAGAAATATTATTTTAACAAGGCCTTCGGATGATTGATAACATGAGTGTTTGTCAATATATATTTAGCAAAAGAAAAATGTTCGAGCTATTATAGTATGATAAGATGAATATACGTCAAAGACCTTGGCCACGAATGCACCTTTTGATTATTTTACATCGACGCTAACTATCAAACATAAGATATGTCATTTCTTATAATAATTGTAATTATTTTTTTGTTTATTTGAGTTAACATATAAGCTTGGATAAACAGAAAAATAGATCCGAATTTATATATTTTTGTGTTTTGTTTTATTTATTTGTTAATCAGATTTCACCCTATACATTTACATATTGGTAAACGCATGATTGGTATCTTGAATAGCTAGGTAAATGATGGTTTTTATTAGCTATTTTTCATTGGTTTGAGTGTTATCGCCTGACCACAAATAATGTTGGTTTTATCATGTTTCTTTTTCTTCTAGCCCTGCATTTTTGGTGTTCGTTAAAAAAATCCACGACAAGAACAATATATATATATATATATATATATATGCAAGGATAGAGCTGGTCATGCTTCACTGCATCTCACTCATACTGACAAATACAAAAAAAGAAAAAAAAGAAAGAGAAAAAAAGTTATTCTAGTGAATTAGCCAACCCGTCTTAAACATACAGATGAGCCATGTCTAATATATCATAATCATACGTGCACTATTCGATACGATAATTATAAATAGGTATATGCACACATAGACGTATCGTAATAAACGACTTTTGATCACTAGGTAGTCATCCTCCATTTTTCTTTTCTACATTAGACGCCGACAGATTTACTGACAAAATTGAGGTTTAAATGGAAGCTTCAGACATTGATCGTATCATCTTTTCGCCGTCATGGATTTATCATTTACATTACAGATACAAATAGACAAATTATACAGTGCAGAGCTAAATTATGACCTTTATTTCCAGCTCAGCAAAAATAGCATGCACCATCGCTATTGTAGATCTACAGATTAGGTATAGTGAATATCGGACAGTCAGCTGTTTTTGATCATGGCAATGAAATGTATTATTTGATATTTTTATTAGATATCTTCGTATTATGTATAGACATATCTGACGTTTTCATCATTCATTCACTCAATCAGGTGTATTTATCTGATGTAATATTTCATAGTACTAATGATTCTTTTTGAAAGACCTTGCCAATTACAAGTAAATATTTTTGTATCATTTATATATTTCTTTTTATATTAGCCTTAAGAAGTTAGCAATAGGGTGTAAAATGAGATTCTATGCTAGTAAAGAATAACAACATCATTGGCAATATTAAATAAGTATTCTCTTTCTTCTTTTTAATATTTTCTTATCAAATGGAGTATCAATAGTTGTAATGAGCGTGAAACACATACTTTTCTATTGTGATCCCGACAAATAGGTGTTTAGTAAAGGTTCAAATTTTGGTAAATGAAAAAAATCTAGCTGATTTTCAATTGCAGATGTATAAATAAATTGTTCTGCATTGGTCACCATCGTCATGATAAGATCATAAATCTATGTCTTTCATATTTTATTTTTTTTGTCTCTTGCCTTGTCTTGCTTCTTTTTCTTCCTCTCTCTCTCTCTCTCTATCCCTCTTATATTCATTGCATCTCAATCGATACGCATGAGGTAAAATGCAAAGTATGAGGTAGTAGTTGTCTCTTTACTTTGTTTCATATACGTATTTCTTGTTCTCTCTAGTCCAAAGTTGCATCTATTTCAAAAATGCATCATTTTGGTATTATTGAGGACTATGATTGTTACTATTGTTTCATAGCAATCATAGAAGAGACTGTATTTCATATGTTACAATTTGGCCACGTAAAGGTATATTTTTTTTATGTGCGCATAGTTGACCGGGATGTGCAAAGGTTATTTGACAATCATAAACGAGCCCCAAAAGATTTTTTTTATATCGTTCCTGGGTAATTATTCGTATGGTGATGGCCGTATCGCCAGAGGGAAGTCAATATGTACTTACATTGGCGCAATAATATATTAACACAGTATGCATGGAAAAACTTCAAATCGGTGACTTTGAACATCGTCCTCGATCATCAAATGATCGAGTGATGAAGAAAAAAACCTCGACATAAGATGAATGTTAAAAAGAGACCATTTTTTGTGCATCCTTGTTTTATTTTTCTAGATTCACTATTGTATCGATCTGGTGATTTACTTGAATTTATCTCTGTTTATTTATAATGATTGATCCGCGCTTCGCCAATGCTGGTGCCGTTCCTCTTGCTCCTGAATATGGAGCACAAGCAGCAAATGTTCATCATCGTCGCCATCATCACCATCATCGTAAAAATAAACATGGCCTTATTGATGAATCACCATTGAGTCGTGATGAATCCATACATAAAGTAGATCGGGGACATCGTCAGGTACAACAAAGTAAGCAACAAATTTTACTTCAAAATTGAAAAAAACAACATTTTATTTTATATGTAGGTGCACCAATTGGTGCAGGCTATGGTGTTCCCTATGGTGTCGGTGATATTTATCCACAACAAAAATATCCAGGCAGTCATTATGGACTAGCAAATCAATATCGAGGTAATGCTCATGATCAAAGTCAGCTTGGTGTTGCTGCCGTAACAAAACATCATCGACGTCATCATCGTCATCATCATGGTAAACATGCTGTCGAAGCAACTGATAATCAGTCACAAGCAGTACCAGAGTAAGTCTGATTGTAATAGAACTGATGAGTCAATTATTTCTTTTTTTTATTTAAATTTACTATATAAAATTCTTCTTTTTCAAGAGTACTAATTGGTCAACGTTCCTCTAGTGTATTAAGTAACGAAGCACCACAAAAACGACAAGGACGTTCATCAGTTTCACCAGTTGCAGATGAAGCTACAGAAATGCAAACTACTCAACGAGAAAGTCGTCGTCAGCACAGCGGTGAAAATTTTAGTTCCGGACGCATTTATCACTCGCGTCAAGTTCAAGGTCAAGTATCCGGTGGTTCTGAGGGCTATGGCCATATAGATAAGGATCTAATCTTTATTGAACGTGGCGAAAACAGTCCACATCGACAAAAACCACCACCGGGTTATGAATTCAAGGGCAAGATAGAAGTTCAATGCCTGGAGAAAGAAACTCGCTCACGATCTCGTGGTCGAACTATTGGTAATCTACCACCAGTAGCTCCACCAGTACCACAACCTATGCCATTACCAACTCCCAGTGTGGGTCCTTGTCCACCTGGATGGCAACAAGTCATTATGTCTGCTGGTTCTTGTGGGCCATGTCCATCTGGTGGTAATGCATACACTGCACAAGTAGTTGGAGGTGCTGGCATGGCTCAAGGAGGATTCGGTGGTGTTGGTATGGCTCAATCAGGATTCGGCGGTGCTGGTATGGGTCAGGCAGGTTTTGGTGGTGCTGGTGAGTAGTCTTTCTGAAATTTATACCTTTCCATTGATTAATATTAATATATATATATATATATGTATGTATGTGTGTGTATATTTTGATGCTTATTCATTAGCTGGTTCATATGGAGGATCTGCTTCAGGAGGTGGACTCGCCAATTTAGCAGCAAGTCTTCCTTTTCCATCGCAAGGACAATTGATAGCTGATTACATTGTTGAATCGGGTGCTGGTGGTGGTGATGAAGGTGCTAATTCATCAGGTGGAAGTGGTGGTGGTGCTGCATTTGGAGAATATAGGTAATTCTTCAAACGTGTCAACATCAAACAGCATGCTACTCGTTGTTCTGTTTTTGATTCTAGTGAACATGGCGAAGAACGAACTACAGGTCGAGCAAAAATAATTGAAGTTTGGCAGAAACGATCGAAGGTAAGAATTCATAATTAAAATTATGAAATCGATGGCAAAAAATTCTTTTTACAAGTCTGAAGTACGCAAAGAATCACGTTCGCGTTCACATTCGCATGATTCACATCACTCACATACACGAAATTCAAAAGAAGGTGTAACATTCAATTTTGAAAAGTTTCGTAGTGAAATTCTTTCTGCTATCGAGTAAGTGTTTTCACATGTTTCTCGTTTTCGTTTCGAAATAATTGTTTTCCTTCTTTTCCTCCTATGAAAAATTATCCAGACGTATAATACAAACTGGAGGTAGTAAATCAAATACTGGTGGACAGAGTGGTGGTACTCAAACTTCAATTGATCCAAACTATTCAAAACAAAAAGAAAAGGAAGTAATACATCATCATAGTGGTGGTGGTGGCGAAGTACGAGTCATCGTACAACCTATTCAGCCAGTCTTCTACATGCCACGACAAAGTAAATGATATACAAAAATCTATTATGTAAACATTTTTTGTTTTGTTTCTGTAATAGCTGAGCAAACAACAACATCAGGTACAGCAACAGTACCACATGTTGGTCCTGCTCCTATTACTCACCAACCTACAAGTGGAGCACCGCAAATTGTCTATGTTCCACGCAATGTCTACGTTCCTGTTATTAAACCAGTATTTGTTCCACGTGAACGTAAGTTTTACATTTATTATGTTTTCTATAGAATACTTTTGTTGCATTTTCTTTCCTCAATAGGTGTGATTGTACGCCCACAAATCATACATGTAGCACGACCTGTACTTGTTGACCGGCCAGTACCTGTCACACAGCGGCCAATTATCATCGACCGTGAACGTCCAATTCCTGTGCCAATACGTACTCCAGCAGCAGCGCAAGGTGGTTCTAAGGTGATTAGAGAGGAATACGTTTATCGAGACAACTTACCTGTCGCATACGGTGGTCGTTGTCCTGAATATGCAGGTGGTGTTAACTATGGTTATATGCCAACGCAGCAAGAGCATCAATATGCTACTAGCTCAGTGCATGAAGTATCCAACGGTTATCAAGCACAAGGACCCGTAATAGATGTAACTGTTCCCAATCAATTTCAACACAGTCAATCAGGTGGTCAACTAAATGTACAACAAAGTGGTGGTAGCTTCCAAGAATCATTCACTAATGCAGGTCAAGTAAATAATGGATCAGCTCTCAACGGTTTGCCAGTTGATTGTACAGCTCCAATCGAAGTACTCGATACAACTGTGAATCCTACGTGGCAAAGAACAGATAAAGCAGCATTAGTGAGACGTTTTGGACGTACAGCATTTGATATCGTTCAAAAAACTGATCAAGTCGAACAGAAAATGTACCAGGAGCTTCGTCAACGAAGCAGCAGTGGTGGTGTCCAACGATCTTATTCTACAGCTAGCTATGGATCGGGCTCTGGTATAGAAAACGGTAATGCTGGTGGATTTTCGGTAAATAATGCCTCATTCTCATCGTTTCCAATTGGCAATATAAACTGTGATTAAAATCCGGAAGCTATGCTTCACCAAGATTCAAAACTTATAATTTTATGAGTCCATGATTAAAATCTACTATATCTCTTTTCTTTTGTTTATCAGCCGAACATTTATCGTACATTCTGTGTTGTGTCTTATGAGCATAACTTCTTTGCGATGACGTCTAATCGTTGCTTATTATATTAATTGTCATGCTTACCTTTCATTTAGAACATTTAGACTAGAAGAATTAGTTTTCTTCTGTGTCATAGTTTTAAATGTTTACTTGTCCTGTTTATTGTCTTGTTTATTATTCTTTTTAAAATATTCTACTTTTTTTTTGCTCTAGAATACTTTGAATTCAGCTATTGATTTTTCTTCTTTTTTTACTTCGAAATAAAAATAAAGCTTCAAAAAATTCTCTTGTGTCATGAAAACTTAGCGGATCAGTACGTCATCACTTGAAGATTCTCATCGGGAAGAGAAACCTCTATCAAATAATTAAAAATATTGTTCTCTATATTGATATTATGAAAATATTATTTAGTATGTACTGCACGAAATAAAACAAGCGCTTTTCATCGCCTAGATTTCGTACTTTGCTTTTGTTGTTGTTGCTATTTCGTTAATTTTTATCTTCATATGGATCAAAAATGTTTATCAGTATCAAATAGTCATATTGCTGATGGACTTTCATTGCACGATTATATTGTTGGTGTAATTTATGATAAAGTCAAAGATGTATATTTAATGATAAATTATCGGCAACGTGGTGGTCTTTGGTTTCCATTTACTGAATGTCGTATTAATGAAACATCATTGCAAACAGTTAAACGATTACTTGATCCAGTTGTTATTTATGATTACGAGCAAATACAACTCTTTAAAGTTTGTTCAACAAAAACACTTCCATTTAAAGGTCGCGATGTTCTTTTTTATGCTATTATACCTAAATCAACTCATGCAATCAGTGCATGGTTGAGTGGGAAAATGGATGGTATTGATATTGAGCGACAAATAAACACTTTACAAGATAATAGTATTGTTTGGTTAACAACAAATCAATTAAAATCTATAAGTAAACTATCACGATTATTAGGCATGGAGCCATTATCATTAAATAAACAATTTAAAGATATATTTCATTCAACAATAAAACTCAATAATATAAATAGTGCAGTTATATTTGAAGAAGTTAAAATTCCCCAAATTGAAACAATATCGAAAACTTCACATAATAATTCGGCTGAAACACTTGTTCTTTCAGCTAGATTTACATCAACTATTCAAGAAAAACTCTATGAAGAATATCATAATGCAGTTTTACCTTCTGATTATCTTAATTTAGAAACATTCAAAGAATTAATATCACGTAAAGGTTTAGAATCTCAACATTCTATAGATTATTTTCGTGCATTTGATTCAACACAACGAAACTACTTAACATTTCTTGATTATTTACTTGGATTGGCTGCACTTGATCCAAATACTCAACATGGCGGTGTACCAGCTGAACAACGTTGTCGTTATATATTTCGTTATTATAATATAAATAATAATCAACGCATGACATTTGAAGAATTTAAATTAATGATTAAAGATATACATAACAATAAAGGAGAAAATCTATCAGGTGATAGATTAAATGATCAAGCGCTACAAATGTTTCGTTTATTTGGATTACGATCATCTGATCAGACATTGAGTTTGATGGATTTTCTTTCAGGCGTTGGTCAACTTCGATTTCGTGGTACATCTGTATTGTTTCGATTAAGTATGTCAATAGGTGACATTTTTCAACGGTCATCATCATCACCATCACCATCAATAACACCCAGTACAATGATGATGCCATCTGCAACTTCAAATATCATAACATCAAATCGAAATTTAAATATAAAAACAATGACGCATCGATCAGCTATACAAGAGCCACTATCAAATATGCCTGTTGACGAATCTCATCCATATGAAATCGCTACACATATTGTTAAAGTTTGTTTCTAGACGTAATTAGAATATTCTATTTTTTAGGAGCAAACGTTTAGGTAAAAAAGACTGGTGTTGTTGTTGATATAACATCGTTGTATGATTTGGAAATAGCAGGAGCGATTAGTGGTAGTACAGCATTATTTTTTGATGATGATAATGGAAAATGTGATCGAATAAATAGTCAAAATTGTTTCAATAAACGTACGCATGCAAATGAAATGCTTCATGGATTACGTTATTTTGAACGAGCATCAAAAGAAGGTTATTCTCATTTAAGACATACCTATCCGATAGAATAGATTTTCTATTATTAGGTGGATCTGAATTAAAAGATGCTTTTACATGGGGACCAGTAGACATGGCAGCCATGGCTCGCTGCCTATTAGTTTTATGCAAACAGGTTTATTCAATTTTCATGAAAGAAGATCGTCTATTACGTATTTCATCTGCTTGTTACATTCGTAACGAAAAAGTTTTGAATAACAAATCAATATGTTTTCTACTTTTTTCTTACTTCTGCTAGTGGGTGATTTACATGGAAATTTTCGTGATTTAATTTGTTTTGAAAAAACATTCTGGCGTCTTGGACCTGTATTGACACCTGCGTCGATACTTTTCTTAGGTAGAGTTATCGTTCTCTTTTTTTTTTATGAATATATATATATAAATTGTTTTTCCTTTTCATATTCAAGGTGATTATGTTGATCGAGGGCAAGAAGGTATTGAAGTTGTTGCTTATCTTTTTGCTCAAAAAGTTCTTTGCCCGCATAAAGTTAGTGATCATATTTTATTATAATGCTTTTGTAAAAATTAATTTTTTTCAACTTTTTTAGGTTTATCTTTTACGTGGTAATCATGAACTACGCAATGTTCAAGATATGTTTCAATTCCATGGTGAATGCCATCGAAGGTTTGGCGTAGAACTTGGCGAGCAAGTTTGGGAAGAAATTAATCGATGTTTTGATACAATGCCTATATGTAAACAAAATGTTGTTTTTATTTTTTGAATTTTACATTGAAATATTTGTTAATTTCTTTTTACCAGGTGCTCTTGTTGATAATCGTATTTTATGTGTTCATGGTGGTATACCATCATTAGATGTAAAAAGTGATTTTTTTAAGTTAGTTTCACAAATTCCATGTCCGTTACGTGATCCAGAAAATGAATCACCATTTGCTTGGGAACTTCTATGGAATGATCCATTATCAAATGAAATAAATGACTTGGAGAATAGAAACGATGGATTTAGTTTGAATGTTCGTCGAGGAACAGGCTTTTTCTTTTCGTCAAAAGCTTTGACTGATTTTCTTCATCAAAATTCACTATCTTATGTTGTACGTGCACACGAAGTTCAACAACAAGGATTTAAAGTACATATATTTTTAATGTAAATCCTCTTTCTATTCAATATATTTATTCAAAGGTTCAACTAAATGGTCGATTATTAACAGTCTTTTCTTCTAGTCATTATTGTGGCGGTGAAAATGAAGCCGCTACGGTTCTATGCGATTCAAATAAGCTTCGACTCATTCGATTAGATACAAGCAGTTGATCAAATAACTTTTTTAGATATTTGTGTGTAACTGTGTGTGTGTGTGTGTGTGTGCATGTCTTGCGCATTAAATAGGATCTAGATATGAAATGACTGCTTGCAGACCAGTTAAATCTAACCATTTCCGATCAAACCCTTGATGACATTGAAAAAAAAGTGAATAAAAAGATCGAATAACTGTCTCATATCCTGTGCCTTTCTTTTTTTTTTCTTCTTCTTTTTCTTTATTTCAAGATCGGAAACACATCTTGATGCGTAGATATTCAACAAACACACGCATATACAGTTATATAGGCGTATTAGCACTTCCGGTAGGCACGAGAAAAAAAAAGTTCTAGTGTTCAATGAAAAATAGAAAAAAAAGAAATTCCTGAAGTTAAGCTATGTATTCATTATCAATAGATAATACGTTTAGATCTTTTGATGAGAATCAATGTAAGTGAAAATTGAGTTTATTTTGTTGTTGTTGTTGTTGCCGCTGCTTTTTACTAAAGGATAAGTTTGTACTGTATGTCCGAATAACATACGCATTCGATAGAGCTTATCAATTGAGTCGACGTACCAGTTTTCAAGAGATAGCAAAAGGTCTTGTTTATTCGACTCGTCATAGGCAAATAATCCTTTCGTCTCTTTTTTTTGTCAGTTATCATAGTTGAGAACATCTATGCATGCTTGCAATACAAAAGATGCAGGCGATATGTCGGTTGTAGTGATGACAGTAGATAGATAGTGTGTATTCAATTAATTGATCGATCATTGAAGAGCATCAACAACAGACCATCTACGCTTGAGATATATACATATACTTGCATGCCAATTTAGATCAAAAAAAAGACTTGATGACACTCTTTGTGACGATTTAATGATAGAATAGTTAACGCTCATAGTATTGAATGAAAACTATATTATTACTATACAAATTATTATACAGTTGAATGCAAAATGGTAAATTTATTTTGTTTCTTTACTCCGAATTGGTGGAATTTAAAACTATTGTAGTTACGCGCACACACACACATATATATATATATAGACGATAGTAGTAACGATTGTATATTGAAATATTGACTGGCATGATGATAATAATAATAATAACAATAAATATTCTCTCTTCTTATTCCCCTGATAAAAAAACGACATCGAAGAGCATTGACATATATGTATCTAAAAGAAGGTTTTCTTTCTTCGATGAGTACACGATGACTAAAGGATCTCTTGCTTGTTGAGTAACATTCTTTTTTTCAATATATTTACAGTAAATCACATGTGACTTGATGTTTGCATTTGTACGCTCAACGTACGAATGGTAGCGAAGGAATTATATCGTCAACCTTTTCAACTTGTTTTTGTTTCTGTTCAACGTTTTTGTTTTTTCTTATGTTTTTATTTGTATACTTGAGAGCGAATCCACAAAAAAGAATTTCTTTTAAAAACACTCAACGAAAGTGTTTATCAAAATCCAAATCTTAGTCTACTCTGACTTGAAACCAAACGTCTCTGAAGATCACAATTCTTTCAATATTTCAAAACATAATCAAAATAAAATCTTTTTAACGACCTTCATCGTGTTCTCCATTTTATCTTCTTAGTAGTTTGACCGCTCGAAGTATTGAATATACAACATGATAGAGAATGTTTTCGTTTTCTCTACGAAACAGATATATTTATTATTTTTTTAAATATTTTTGTGAGTAAAAGAAAAAATAACAACCGAGAAAAAAAACTAAACGTTCATTTATCAATTTTCTTTACCATGGACGCAATTCCAATAAAAGTAAGAGTTTAGAGTCAGTCAGAACGTTTATATATTTTCATTTTTGTTCTTTACACATTTTGCACTATATTTTATTTTGATACGTCGAATGTGCAACTCATTGATCGTTTCATCGTATAAGATCGAATATACTATGCTTTTTAGGTTTTGTATATGACTTTGATTGTCATTTTGATATTTTTTTTTGTTTAGAAGAATGAATGTTCGAGTTAAAAATAACTAGATGCTTTGAAATATTACTGAATGTATAACCTACTTGTGTATGTTGCAATGACTTTCTCTCAGACGAAATCTTCACTTGCCCTGATAAGGCTTCAGTCGAAAAAATTCGATTGGATGCTTTTGTCATTTTATTCTGTCTACCATAGAAACTAGGAATTTACTTGTTATTTCTTGAGTGGCTTTTGAATGAAAATCTTTTTTTAATTAAATTCTTAGAAGTATCTCAGATGAATTCTTCTATTCAATATAATATGTGAAAATATTTGAAACATACATAAAATCATCATCATATCCTCAGCAGTAATCTTCAATATACTGTTAGTTTAAATGAAAACATCGGTTCTTAGAATCAAAATCTTCTTAATGACAGTTAAAATTGCATATACAAGCCAAAACCATACTGTAATCATTCTTATGAAAGAAAAGTTGTCTATAGAAAATATCTCACAAAATGTGTACAGATTAATATGAAAACTTATAAAAATTCCGATTGATAAAGCTTTTATTTTCACTGGAATTTTTGATGTGATACAGAAAAAATCATTTCTTGTTTTTGTCATCGATTATGATTGTTTTCTTACACATGGAGATATCAAAAAATAATATAATAATGCAGTATGTCTATTTTGTAGAACGAAAATACTCTGTATCCTCTGACCTATTCACTCGTTCGAACCGTTCAACAGTGAAAAGAAAAATAACTGTGAAATGTTGAGCATTGAAAAGAAAGATTTTGTTTTGAATATGGTTTCAAAATTGAAAGAAATTCGATCTTCGCAAGTGTACACCGACAAGTAAGAATATACAGTAATGTTTCAATTTATATAGCTACTGTTTTATAAGGTTTCAAATTTGACATTCAAATTCACAAGCTAAAACGATTTCACTAACGACCTCTGTTGATTGTGCTCAGTCTCTTACCGGGAGTCTTTTCAACTTGTCAGATAGAACCTTCAACGTATATTTGAGTCAGTATTTACTTTTCGATAAAGCAAAGATATACTGCCTTTCTATTTATTAAAATGTAACACATATCGTTCTCTCATCCTTTTCTATGAAAGCAAATTATAGATAACATCGTACCCAGATGACAGATTTGTCGTTTTAGTGAAACAAAGAAAAAAAGCGAGAAATATGTATGGGTGGTGTATGCTTGTTATAGAAACATAAACGATAATGATAAAGACGGAATCAGACTAGATTTTTAACGAACACACATATTTCTTAACTGATGCTAACGATTTTTTTTCCTATAGATAACTTGTACGAATGTTTCATTACACATTCTCTATGAGATACTATTAAGACTAGAGAAATTTTCAATAAATTTTGATATAATACAAGTAGGAAATAAACCTAGACCGGTAACAAGCAATCTATTGACAGAACGACCGGTAATCAGTAGTACCCGGTTTCATTTCTATATCATGAGACATAAATCAAAGATAAATTTAATTAATTTTATATCAACAGATACATGTCTAACAACGAGACTCAACAGCAACTTTTACCAATGGTCATCGCTAAAAATCACGATCAAATCGAAAGAGGAGATTTACTCGTAGCCACGACAACAACAGCAAGCATCGAAACAAAAAATAAATATGTTCAAGGAATTGCAGGAAATGAGCGTGACAATTGGAGTAATCGTGTTGTTTATTTGTTATCAATTATTGGCTTTGTTGTTGATCTCGGTAGGTTTTCTATCGTATCCCATGTAGAAAAAAATTGGATTAATAATCAGATTAAAAATCGATTATTTTTACATAGGAGAATTATAATTTAACAATTTAGTTTCTTTTTGTTTTGTTTTGCTCCACAGGTAATGTTTGGCGTTTTCCAACAACATGTTATCGAAATGGAGGCGGCGCCTTTCTTATTCCATATTTTGTTTTCTTGTTCCTTGTCGGCCTTCCCTGTAAGCTTATTTTTTGAATAATATTTCTAAAATTATTAACTTTCAAACAAAAACCAGGTATGTACATGGAATTGGCTATTGGACAATATCACCGTCTCGGTTACATTACAATATGGGAAAAAGTTTGTCCACCATTGAAAGGTATCGGCTATGCAATGTTAATTATTAATTTCTATATTCTATCCTATTATAATACAATAATTGCATGGTCTGTCCATTATTTTTTCGCATCTTTTCATGCTGCTGTACCATGGGCATATTGTAAAAATAGTTGGAATACAATCAATTGCTATTCATTACATGATAAAGAAGCTGTTAATGTAACACACAATGGAACATGCTCAGCAGCCGATGAATATTTTGAACGACGTCTACTTAAATCTCATTTATCACCTACTATTAATCATTTAGGTTCATTACAATGGGAACTAGTTGGATGCTCATTTATTGTATTTTTTCTTATTTATTTATCAATATTTAAAGGTGTTAAAACAGCTGGTAAAGCTATATGGTTTACAGCCTTAGCACCATACGTTATACTTGCTATATTACTATTACGTTCATTAACACTTGATGGAATATTTGAAGGTTTAAAATATTATGTTAAACCGTCATTTCAACGTTTACGCGAATATTCAGTATGGCAAGCAGCAGCTGTACAAATATTTTTTAGTCTAGGACCTGGCTTTGGTGTTTTACTAAGTTACGCAAGTTTTAGTGATAAAAATGATAATGTTTCAAGTACAGCATTAATTGCTAGTTTAGTCAATTGTTGTACTAGTTTTTTATATGGTACAGTTGTTTTTGCTGGTCTTGGATATTTATCACATCGTTTACACACTGATGTTTCACAATTGACCGGAAGTAATACAGGCCTTGTCTTTGTTATTTATCCAGAGATTTTAGCATCGATACGTGGTGCACCATTCTTTTCTGTTCTTTTCTTTGTTATGGTTTTTACATTGGGACTTGATAGTGTATTTGCCGGTGCCGAAAGTGTATATACAGCAATATCTGATGAATTTCCAATACTTGCTCGTCGTCCTCGCTTATCACGTGCAATGGTTGTATTAATTCCATTTTTAGCATCGCTACCAACATTAACCCATGGAGGAAAATTTGTCATTAATTTTATGGATTATTTTGGTACATCTCCATCGATAATGTTTGTTGTTCTTTGTGAACTTATTGCAACGGTATGGTTGTATGGTTTTGATAGATTTAGTGAGAATGTTGAATCAATGACTGGACATAAACCAAGCATTTATTGGCGTATCACTTGTTGTTATGTTGCACCATCGATTCTTCTTGTTCTTTATGTATTTTCATTTATTCAATTTGATAGTAAAGAATTTACTTCATTTGGCGATCGAAAAACAGTAATAAGAGTAAGTTATGCCGGATGGATAATGAGTACAATATCAACACTACCTATACCGTTATACGCCATTTGGTGGTTTATATATCGACGCAAAAGAAATCCCACAACAGAAACAACAACGACAACAGGAGCAGCAGTAGCAGTTGTAGAAAAAATACCAATGAACATAACTGATGAACAGGAACCATTTATTTAACGGAAGAAAAAAAAACATTAGCTTTTGGAACAGAAAAATATTATAATCTCATAATCATAAGACAAAACAAATATGACTATCTGTTTTCTTAGACGATAGACAATTTTTCTTCTTCTTTTTTTGTAACATGTGTAGATTTATCGAAAGAAAATATTAGTGTGTGTATTAAAAAAAGATTATTCATCATTATCAATTATCTGTGAAACAAGATTCGCTAATGAATGTTAGATGACAAGAACAAATCAAAAGCTAACCCAGTTGAATCATGATTTCCGTACGAAAAATTCATAGTTGCAACTAATTAACTATACGAAAAATTAGTATATTTAAAGTTTTCAAAAAAGAAAATAATCATATCAAAAAGATTCCTGCAATCTCAAACAAGAAGCCTCTAATGGTTAATAGAAAACATAAAACTATGATACCTTTTTTTTTTGTTGAGAAAAAATGCCTATCTTATATTTCTATAAAATGATCATCAGGCTCAAAGGATAATTCTGTAGACTGTTGACGGTATCAAGTATGTTGATGTGTACAGCCTGAATGCCATTTAATACGTATTATTTCTTGCGTTGAGACAAGATAGTGATTTCACTCTGTGGCCATTCAATTTCCTAAAATTTTAAGATTGATAATAAATAATCTTTTGCATCGTTCAGTTCGAAATCGTAATTTTATAACAATTTTCAAAAGTAATTAAGGAAAGTGTTCAGAATTATTAAATTTCACGACATTCTTTATGTGCAAACAGGTTTTATTTAAAATACAAAATATCCTGATACTTTTTTTTCATCAAAAATATATGATGTCCAAATTTGTAAATCAACGATTTGAAATCTTATACGTATAACAATCAATTACAACACAACAAAATCAAAGAAATGCTTTTTTCAGATAGAAACTTCACAGAAAAATTGTTTAATACAAATAGGATTTGGGTTCAAATGAGAGACATTTCTGGTGGCTTTCTTTGTGTAAGGAAGAATATCTAGCGAGCACAATAAACTTGATTTTCATGTCGTTCAAATCAATTACTCATTGCATATCGAATCGTTCCGACGAAAATAATGCACTAACTGAAAATAGACAAGACAAACTAAAAACAACATAACCGTATTTATTATCAAAGTTGACCCAAGTCGACGATTGTTTCGTCTTTATTATACATCAACAATACACTTTGGGTTTCTGATGTGCACTTGTATTTGCTTTCGAAAGATGATTTACTCTACAAAAGCGTAAGAAAATAAAAGAAACTGAACGAAAACAAATTCCTCGTTGAATTCAACAAATAAATTGATTTAAAATAAAGCTTTAAATAATTTTCAGGAAAAACTTTACCTGCATATAGTCAGTCTGTAATACAGTCAAAAGCAATGGCGAAAATAGCTCTAATTAAACAAAAAATATCATGTCTAAAGAATCTAACAGTCGGAGATTCTTTTTATTCAATGTTGATTGACTTATCTCTTGTTTAAACTTAATATATATATTTTTTGATAGAAATCTAATTGATAAAGTCATCTATAATAAAAGAAAATATTCCAAATAAAACAAACATACTTAAGTTTAATCTGATTCGAACGAGCCGAAATTTTAAAAAAATTAAAGATTTAAAGTAGAAGCAATCTATTTCCGACTAGAACTCTTCTATCAACTAAAAAGAATGGAGAAAAAGTGTTAAGAAAGGGAATGAATCAGGCTTGAATTACTTCAATTGTAATGAAACAATAGAAAATTTTATTTCGAAAACGAGCTCGTGACGTTATAATAAATTATTCTAAATAATAAAATGACAACAGTATTAATTCTGTAAAAAAAACAGAATTTCACTCAAAATAAAGTTCGAATCATGCTGAACAGTTCAACAATAGCTATAATCATACTGTAACATATTGTGATAACTTGGAGATTCATCAGCTTTTGCTACAATTTTAATAAACCAGCATCCCGAGTTGATATTTTAGAACGACTCAATGATAAACACTTTTTCATTTGTCCTATGACGCTTCAGAAATAAGTTTTTTATTAATAGAATGAGTCAACAAGAGCAACAAATAATATACGCAACAGAGTGTGTTTTCACCGATACATAAAATAACTATTGTAAAGGGTCATCGCTTAGCATTTAACTATTTGTGATAGTCTCCTTCCTTTTCCACTTTATTTTATTCATTTATTCATATCATTGATGGACGCTGAACTTTTCATATACTGGTACTTGAAATTTTGACAACTCTTTAATTTATCTTGAATCGAAAGCTACCGTTTTTTCAATCAGATGCCATCACTCCATTGTTTTTTTTAGCACTCAGGTGAATTAGAACGCATCAAAATACATACTTGTGGATATATATGCTAATTATCCGCAGTATGATATGACCAGTAACTCTATGAATGTAAGTAGGCGGTCATATGATTATGCTACTTTAGTTTATGCTACACAGTCAGATGCATGCATATTTTTCTGTGCATAATATATTGATGATTATTTTAATCTATTATATTTCTGATTTTTAAGATTTGATAGTAGATTCAGTGATCAGCTAAAGCAATAGGAAAAACTAAGTTTATGATAACCCTTATGTACTTTTTTCGCATTGTAAAAACCAAAAATAACTGTTGTTATTTACAATACATAATAAATTCTAATAGAATTCGTTATTATGTGACACATTTAAAAATGAACTTTGATATTTTATACTATGAAACAATGATATGATTTGTATATTCATTACAAACAGTCATACGTCATGTGTTTTGATCTCTTTATCATATATTCGGAGGCTAACAGTAGTAGTAACATATTTAGCACAATATATAATAATCGAAGGAGTAGAATAACAAAGAATAACAAAAGAATGACAGAATAAATGAGTGTATATCCTAGATGATGCTGTCAAAATTTTCTATATAATGAACTCAAAGTATGAATGAGGATCATTGTGTCAAAAGTACCCTGTTGGAAATAAACTACGTTACATGTGTTTGAATAATTTCGGATACATAGAAAATGTTTCCATCTAGATAAAATAATAGAACTAATATGAATTAGAATAGTTAAAGATCTAAAAATAATGGATGCAATGATGATTCATTTTTCTTGCAAAGAAAAGGCTAAATTGAGTACAATTATATAGTATAATGTATAGCATAAATTATGTCGTCATTCTGTCACCATCTGGAACAACAATGCTAGAAACATATTTGTACCTATAGTCCCATTTTTTCTTATGACGAATATTAGCATTATATACAGTACATATATCGAAATCCAAATGCCTGGTAAGCAGTATTTCAATAATTATTATTTTGACTATTATTAGACAATAGAATTATATTAGATATTGGATTGGATGAAAATTAAGCATGCCTGAAGAAACAGATCATCGCTATGTATCCTAAATCAGACCAGTTACTTCATATATATATATATGTACGTCTTGACAAAAAAGCGATTTGTCACTTGAATAACTTCTCTTCTTAGTGTTAAATCTGTTATTAAATTATTCTGCGTAGATACAATAAATGATGTTACAAGATGCTTAGCAACGATGTTTTATTACTCATTGTTACATATCTATTTACAGAAGAAAGAAAAACATATCATTGTTCGATTACGCATTTTCGAAGAGTAAATAACGTTGAAGAAAATTGGGTAAATCAAGTTTTTGTATCGCTCGATCAATTCGTATTTTCTTCGGTGAATTAAATATATTTGTTCGAATTTGTTTTCGTGCAATATTTTTTAGTGTATGCGGTGTTGTGGCGCGTCGATAGATTTCTTCTTTTGTTTTTTCATCAAGTTCTCTACATTCAGCTATATAACTTGGATGAAAAAAATAGGCTGCATCACACAATAATTCAATTAAATATGGATTCGATTGTAAACGACGTAGAAAACGAAGAACACTATCTGTTTAGAAAGAAAAATAATTTTCAAAGAGTAGTGAACAATAAAAACAAAATGTACAAACCTCGTCCACGTGAAAATGATATTCGTGCACCATAACCAATGAGTAACCGAACAATACGCATATCAAGTCGACGTTCGTGAGCATGCTTAACATAAGCAACTAGTGGAGTTCGATAGGGAATATGTTGAAAATGGTGGTGTGGAGTATTCAAAACAGATTGATTTGGATTAGCATCATTTTCAAGAAGACATTTAACGATACTATATTGATCTCGAAGATATGAACATTGACAAGCAAGAATTAATGGTGTTGTACATTCGACATCTTCGTTTGTCTCTTCATTTGTATCAGCATTAAAAGCTAAATATATAAATATATGTATTTTAAATTTAAGCGTCTTAAAAATAAATTTATATACCGATTAAAAGTCGAACTATTTCAATTGTATCTTTTCGAATAGCTAATTCCAATGGAGAATTGCACAACTCAGGATGTTTGTTCGCAAAACCTCCATAAATTAATAATTGTTCGACAATATCACTTCGTTTAGATTCAATAGCTGTAACAAGAGCGTTTCTTTGTCGAAATTTTCTTGTGACATAATTAACATTAGCTCCATAACGACAGAGTAAAATGGCTGCACCTAAATTTCCTTCTCGACATGCTTTTATTAATGGTGTAATACCACTACGTGACAGAGCATCTGGATTAGCACCGTATTTAAGAATTAATTCCAATGAATTGTGATTTTCAAATGATAATAAATTAATTTCATAGCCAAGAAAATATTGTTGATTAACATCAGCACCGCACTGAAGCAGCAAACATGCACATTCAAGATGATTACTTTCCAAACAAAGACTCAATGGTTCTGTCATCACATCATAAAAAGGTGCAATCAACGCACGAGTTTGAGTGTCATTGATTGCTTTGCGAAAATTAACAAGAGAACCATGATCAATTAATATATGCATTATTTCAATATAGCCATATTTCGCAGCTAAATGTAACGGTGAATAACCAGCTTCATCAAGTACATTAACATCTGCATTATAGTCTTCAACGAGAAGTCGAACACCTTCGATATCATTCTCAAATACAGCATAATGTATTGGTCTAAGACCACGACGAACACATCCATTTATATTTACATATTTACAGCTAAAAAGTGAGAACAAAAATGGAAAAATAATTTTTTCAAATAAAATAAAACTACCTGAGAATGAGTTTAATATCATTTAATGGTGAATGTTGTACAATAGCATCTCGAAGAAGTAATAAAAGCGAATCTTCATCTCTATTATTGTCAATGACAGTATCAGTCATTTTTTTCGGTGTGTATTACAGAGTAGTATGTTGATGCGTTTTTTTTACATCATCATATTTTTCCGTACAAATATTTATAGGCAATAGTTTGTACTAGCCTTTGACCTTGTATTTTTTTTTTCTTTCTATTCCAGGCAAATAGCATCATCTGATCTTTTCTTGTGCTTTCTTTGCGTCGATATCACGCATGTTACACACACATAAGAAAAACCTGACATAAATGTTAGAGATGACAAAAAACAACTATATACGCAATAGTCGATTACTAAGTTTTAGGGAAATCGATTGCAGCCTATTGCCACGTAGATCTTTATGCCTTGTGACACATGTTGGTGATAAATATACGCAAATAGATTTGCACGTGTAGTATTTTTAACGTTTCCATAATTTTCTAGGCATCCAGTTTTGTTTTTCTCGGTTGTAAATCTTCTTGATACGATACAATACAGTATTTCAATGAATATTGTACACATAATCTTAGTAAGATTACGAATATTGCTCATTCTACTAAAGAAAATTATTTATGTATTCATTTATTATATATCATGCACAGAAGAACAAAACATCTAGACTATCATTTATTATCGGTCAAGCAAACTAACATATTGTGTGTAGACATGGGCAAAGTCAGCTTTTTTTGGAATCGGAATCGTACTGGAATCGGCTTTAATATATTTTAGAATCGTATCGGAATCGCCAAGTTTAATTTTTTTAAGAATCGGAATCGGAATTGGAATCGTCATTTTAGAGATCTACAGAGATTGTTTTTTCTTTCTGTACAGATGTATCAAAGTACTTTTTATTGACGTTATTTTTGAATTTATTATAGTATATTATTTGTTTTGCACGAAAGTGAATGAAACAACACTGTACAATGTAAACAAGATATAATTTCTTTTTCTGACTAGACATGGGTAAAGTCAGCTTTTTTTGGAATCGGCTTTAATATATTTTAGAATCGTATCGGAATCGCCAAGTTTAATTTTTTTTTTAGAATCGGAATCGCCGATTCCGATTCCGAATCGTCCATGTCTAATTGTGTGACCGAAACATACTCACTAACAGTTGTGTACTTAAGAATAATGAGAAAGAAATTATGTCGGTCAGTTTGACCTCCTTATGTGGACATATATAGACAATGAACATCATGAACAACCCATAATAAGGTCATAACCGAGAATAAAGAAACGATTGAACAAACACTACCATAACCTATATTATCAATTCATTTTCATAGACAGATCTTAGAAAAAAAAATCTATTGAATATTTCGATGCACTTGTTTTTCGATTAAATTTTCAAATAAGATTGATGAGATTTAAATAACATTTAAGAAAAGACGTTTTAATTGAAACAATCATTTTTTTTCTCGTTATTATTTATCTGGTCATACTGACCTATTTCTCTCTCTTTTTCTATCTTTTAATCGTGGATATAGAAAAGATGAAGAAGGTCATCACATCATGTTGTCGGTCATCCGTTCGATAATTGCTCTTGATTCTCTTTCCTCTGGCCATTCGTACATATAGCTACAGACTCAAAGAACATTTGATCATGAACACGATAGGGAAAAAGAGCAAATATACATATAAGGTCAATGAGCATACACAATAGCCAATGTCTGACGAGAGAATATTGTGCATGTCGATACTCATAAGAGAGAGAATGGGAGCATAACGATCAAGCAAATAGAAGAAGAGGGTCATACTGACCTAGCCTCTAATGACCGCAGACATGTCCATACATCCTTCTTATTGCTCTTTGTCCTGAATAATATAAATGAGTGAACTAGGGCAATGAGAGAAAAAGAGAGAAAGAGAGAACTAAATAAGTAAAATGTAGAGAAAAAGAAAGGTCAGTTTCGTATCCGAGTCCGACGCGAATAGACGTGTTTCATCACTAGTATTATTCGTCAAGAATAATGATGACTAGCATTCAGGTTTGTTTCTTGATTTCTTTAAATATTCAAGAATGAAAACAAATATTTTCCACTTATAATAATAGAAAATGCAAACGAATGATCTCCTACGTTCATCAACATCTCCATTTGTACGTTCACCTCATTTGCTTGGCAATGATTTGCAATCCCAATTGAATATGCTATATGCTTTAACTCAGCAACAAATATCATCATCATCAACAACAGCAGCATCTCCATCTGATTTAACATTAGAATCACAAATAAAGCGAATCAAGTAGGTTCTATTCGATTTAGTTTAATACATTAATTAATTTTCTTTTTCAATTTAAAGAAAAAGTATGTCAATGTCAAATGAACCTCCTTCGCAAGTATCATTAATATCAGCAGCAGATTCACGTTCAAATTCAACGAGTGATCGTGAAATTGTTAAAGTTGTAACAACAGCTGGACCACAATGTGTTGATAAAGAATTTTTAACTCAACTGTTACTTCGTAAAGATGTTATACCAGCAAGAAAACGACGTGATTTTATTCCAAATGAAATGAAAGACAATCATTATTGGGAAAGACGTCGGAAAAATAATTTAGCTGCTAAACGTTCACGTGAGAAACGACGTCTCAATGATATTGTATTAGGTAAGAAGAATTTTTTTATTCTATTCATACAATTCAATAAAGCAAAAACGCATTTTTTTATCTTAACTAGAAACAAAAGTTGTTGAATTATCAAATGAAAACGATGCACTAAAAGCTAAACTTACTTTAATGTTATCACGTTTAAATATGAATGAAACAGAAATGGAAAGTCTATTTGAAGAAGAACAACGTCTTGGCCATATTTGTCTTAAACCAGCAACATCAGCATCCAATATTCTTGGTCCACGTAATCTCATCAGCGATGATGATGATTATTCATCACTATCCACAAGACCAAAAAATTCATCAGCATCTGAAACACATGATGATGATGAAATTGAATCAACAACAACCGATGACAATTCATTAAATACACGTGTTCAATATCCATTACTTTACAATCAATTACTTGGTAATAATAATGGTGCTGTTGATTTAAGTCGAACAGAAGTGAAAACAGGTAATTTATTAACAACGGCATCAAATAAAAGTCCATCACCATTAACACCAATACCATCACCAACACCACCAAATGAATCATTATTACAAATTCTTGCTAATCAAATTCTTAAAACTAAACAACAAGATACTGTAACATCATCGCGTCTATTAACAACTGTGTCACCAACTGAATCTAAACCAAATATAACATCATTGAAAAGAAGTTTCAATCAATTACAACAAGACGATGAACAGCAGCATCATCAACAACAACAACAACAAAAATGGGATGAAGCAGCTATGACTTTACTTTCATTAAATAAACCACCTCCACCTCCACCATCACCAGTTGAACAACAAACAGCACTTCAATCTGTTTGTCAATCAGTGATCAATGGTTTATTACGTAAATCAAATCCTCCACGAGCTACAATTGATTATCATAGTAATAATCAACAACAAATACAAGGTGAAAATTTTCATCATCAAGATAATATTAATTCATTGAATCAATTAAAAACATTAATGAACTATTTTTCAACATCATCCAATAACTCTTTTCCGATGCCACCATTACAACAACCGTCAAACTGTGTTGCAGAACAAATCAATACAGCCTCAAGTCATACACAACAAAATGAACCTCGAGGTGATATGATGCCTTTAAAATTGCGTATGAAAATGTTGAATGCTAAAAGTTAAGGATGCGAAGAAGTGATTTGAAGGGACAGGACGAAACTCGCAACAGTGAAACGAACAGTGTTCGTATATATGCGATGAGCCAAGCTTATTATTTACTAGAAGAAATAATGGTGGCGAGGTGTGAGCAGCGACACACTCCGAATTAGGAGATGATTGTACAGAGTGAAGGCGCGCTAGACAGTGTGCGGTCGACAGAACGCAGGCGAGGCCCTCTATTACAGTTCGGCGCTCACCGAGGCGACCTGCACAAATAATATTTGTTAACTATTAAACATCGACTAAAAATAAAATATGAGGAATGTATATTGTAGTTGTATATTAGAATTTCAAATCTGTGCCATATAAAAACAGAACAAAAAAAAATAAAAAAAATGTATAAAATAGCTAAAAAAAACAAAAAAAAGAAGAGTGTATTTAGTTTTGTCCTTGTTGAAAAATTGTCTCAATTTACGTGTTTTTTTTTTATGTCTTAGTCCTTCGTCCATTTTGTTTTAATACGTGTGTGTGTGTGTGTGTGCTGTGTTTTTTTTCGTGTATGTTTTTCTCATACAATGCATCGAAATTTTTCTTCAATATTGTTAAATTCTTTTTTGCATTTATTCAAATAAATCATAAAGCAATATCAAATAAACAAAATTTTTAGTATTGTGAAGATAAACAATCAATTTCAAATAATATCCAATAAATAATAGAATGAAAGAGGAATTTTTCTTCACACAGTTCATCCATGTTGGCATTCACGAATTCGAATATTTTGCCTCTCAATAGTTTTGTTTTTCGTATACTAGATTCATGCGAATTTTCTACTACTCTAATTTTCTTATGCGACATAAAAAGAAAGTATTCTGCAAATGTTCTGTTCATTTTCGTTTTAACAATGTCATTTATATTGTTCGCAGGTTATGCTCTAAGACGCATCATTGAAAAGCAGACAAAATTATCTTATTACATGAATGAAATATAGTATACAATGATTCGAATATTACATAGGATAACATTTCTTTTCGTGAATCGACTATGTTCATTCGATAACAACTTATCTCGTATATCGATTTATCAAATAAATTCTATCGTCGAAGTACAATGATGTTTAACATTTCTGTTGTAAATAGTCATTAAAAACAAAAGGACGAATGCGTTGTTGAGGGAATCGAACGAGATCGACAATAAGAACCGATGGTGAACTGTATTTAACGGTTCACTCTTCAGAGCGATAATTCTATTGCTTACACTGTGAAAATCTATTAAATGGCATCAATAGAAAAGTTTAAATAAGTTCGATGTTTGTAGAAACTAAATAAATGTTGAAAAATGTATCTTTTCGACTGTCATTTATTTCAATTCTTTATTCGAACGGAGAAAAGTCAACATAAATTCATTCTAATGGTAGTTTTCTATTTGCTCTTAGACGATCAACAAGAGATGATGAACGATTAAGAGTTGTTTGAACAATTGAATATTTTGCTAGACCCGGTGCTATACTTGGCCATAAATACCATTTGATAAGTAGAAGAATTAGACCATAATATATTATGCATTTAAAACTACCAACTATGAAATGTAACAATACTAACCAACATGGATATTGAGGTTCTCGTCCAAATACTTGATAGTATCGAGCAGAGAACGGCCGACGTCGACTACATCAAGTAATAGATGAAATTTATTTCTGTTATGACCATGTGACATTTGAAAAAATGCAAACATACCAAATAGTAAAGTACCACTTTCTCATTCAATGCTATACAAGTAAGGATTTTGTTTAAATGTTCTGCATTATAAAATTCACTTTCTTCTGTTGACAATTACAATGCCATAGAATTGATGCAAATGTACAGAAAAAGACGAAAATGTTTTATTTTATTTTCTGTGACGTCTGCAGATGACGGAAAAAAAATTAAATCTCGTTTCTTTTTCTTGTTCTTTTAATAGCTAGGTTCTTTTTTTGAAGACATTTTTTATCGAGCAGAACTTTTACATTATATCAAAATTTAAACAATTCATATTTTGAAAATGCACGTAGAAGATAATGATTCGTTGCGTTAGAAATCAAATGATCACATCATTGTATGCAAAATATTACTGATAAAAAAGAAGAAACAAGAACATTGACTTTCTTTTGATTATTTCATGTTGAATGATGCACTTAAATAGCCATTCGAACGATTAGATTACATAAATGACCAAACGTTTCACGCAAAGGCATATAAAGATAAAAGTATGATCGATGTTCGTAGCTCATCCAAAATGACAGTTGATCGTTGTTGATAATTTCGCATTTTTTTCTCTTTTGATGAAGACGGGCAAAAGTCAGTTGATATCTATACACGGTGTTCGCTTGTTCAACGGACCATATCATTCATTCGTTACCCGCAAAGTGTATTACTCGTCATATTTCCAATATCGTTAAAAAAAAAAGAGAAAGAGGACGATTCATTGTAACTCATAGTTAAAGTTTAAACGGTCAACTATGTTCTCAAATCACGTCTATAGCTATCCACCACAATATAATGAAAATATATTAACACAAAATTTAGCCGGTCTTTCTCTCAATTCTGTGCCATCACAACAAGACTCACAATTACGACAAAATTTTGATTTTGGATCATTTCAATTTCCACAACAGCAACAACAACAACAACAAATACCCATTGATATTGGCGGGTATGCTCCACCATCACTCGATGAATCAAATGCAAAATGGTCATCGCCAGATGATGCCAATGTTTCCTATCAGCGTGGATCGACTTTTGTTCGTCAATATAATAATTCGAGTATTGATGATTATTATAAAAAATTTGTTCGCCCCATTACTGATTATGTTCCTATACCAACAAACGGTCAACCAACGTATGTTTATCAAAATTTAGATGGCCAACCAACAGCACCTGGAACAGTACCAACACAACCGCCTATCGTCGGAGGTAAAAAAAAGTCCATTGATAGACGTTCTTTTTGGCGAAACAACAATGTACTTTGATTTATTTAGGTGAAGCACCAAATACTAGTAATTTAACCGTATCAACAAGTGCTTCACAATCAAATACAGATGGAACAGCTGAAGAGAAAAAACATAAGAAAAAACATAAAAAACGTTCATCAAAACATGGTCATGGTGAAAGTAGCAAACATACTGATAGTGAAAAAGTAACTGAAGAACGGTAAATTAAATTTCAATGTCTGTTCCGTAGCTCTTGAATTATTATTCTCGATTCATAGAAAAAGTGGATCAACAAAGCTTGCTGATCAACAGCAAGTATCTTCTGCTGCTCCAGTTGTCAACGCGTATCAGCAACAGCAACAGCAGCAAGTGATTTCGGCTCCTCCTGAAAAACAAGTGTAAGAAGAAAGATTTTTTAGATAAAAAAAGAAAAAAAAATTCATTTCTTTTCTTCTTCTATCTATAGACATAGTGCCAGTACTCAGATGCCTATGAAGCATGACTCCAATCCAGTTGTCTATTTCGATATTGAAATCGATGGTGATTCACGAGGTCGTCTTGTTATGGAACTCTTTCGTAATGTCTTACCACGTACAGCACAAAATTTTCTATCATTATGTTTAAATGATCATGGTTTTGGCTTCCGGCTATCATACTTCCATCGAATTATTCCAGGTTTTATGGCTCAAGCTGGAGATTTCGAAAAATCAAATGGCACAGGTGGCTATTCAATTTATGGAGAAAAATTTGATGATGAAGGTTTTCCATATACACATGATCGTGCTGGTCTTTTGTCAATGGCAAATAGTGGCCCAAATACAAATGGAAGTCAATTTTTTATTACATTTGCTCCATGTCCACATTTAGATAGGAAACATGTTGTTTTTGGACAAGTTTTACAAGGCTTTCATTTATTGAACGATCTAGAAATGAGTGGATCAGATAATGGTGAGGTATCCCGAGAAGTTAAGATTGCAAATTGTGGTTCACTTCAATAAATAAAATTAACGTAACAATTTAAATATAACAAAAAGAAAAATATATATTAATCTTCGATATTTATAGTTATAAACTGAAAAGAAAGATTTTTTTGTATAAAATACACAAGTCTTTCGTAGTTATTAGTAAAATTTAATAAAAAAACTAAAGACTTTTTTTTTTGTTTCACACATCATGCAAACCCATAGGATCACTTTAATGCAATGTGAGAAAATTTACAATTTTACATTCCATTTCGTGTTTTATTCATAATAAATTTTCTTTTAAAAAGGCTGCGCCGTCAATGTTTAAAGACAAAAATCAAAATTTTCTTTTAATCGACTTGATCAATCAACAACGATGCTAAATTTGAAATACAAAACAGTATCAGATAACTGTAAAGTTCCTGAACAATTCAACTGTTTCTAATATTGTGACTTCGAAAAAAATCTAATTAATAAAAAAACGGAAATCTTTTTCATCTCGTAATTTTATATTTTTGACTCAACTGTGTTTGACTACTATAAGTGTAGGCGTAGTACAAGATCATATTAGTAGATAGTACTGAACTTCAATTATTTACATAAAATAATCAGTTATGAATCAAATCAAAAAAAAACCTGCAATTATCGTCTATTATCTGACGGTAAATCAGTTCATTTCAACAAATTAGAAAAGAACTACTCTATTTTTCACTTTTAGGCTGTATGCGGAATTGTTTAGTAATAAGTATATTAGGGATAATAGAATGTGGCTTTCGTTATCAACGACATGTCCGGCATTTTTTATTTTTCATTTCAATCATCAACATAAAATTTTGTTCAAGAAGAAACAGCGATGCTATTGATTACTCGGTCATTCGTATGTAATGTTTTTCCATCTGTTCAGATGATGAATAGCGATAAAAGAAATAGAACGCAAGAGTCATTATTTTAAGATTCATTTTAATTATTAAATAAAATGTTAGTTCTATTTTGACAAAAACTAACAATAATTCAATTTTATTTATCTAACGTATTCATTGTTAAAACTAATTTGCTGTTTCGAAGAAATGTATATCGTCATCGACAATGTCATTATACATACTCAAGAGATCAGCTCTACTATTCTTTTCATTTATTCTCTTGAGAATCAAATAACGACAAGCAAAAATTTCCATTTTATTTGTACAAGACGAAGAGGAAAAAAAGCATACATATATAAATTAACATATCAAGTCTATTCATCCGGATGTATAAAAAGAAAAAGAAATCGAAGAAAAAAACAAAACTATCTTTTGTGTTTTAGTGATTGATTCCATAAATCAAATACTTGACTTTCTCCTGTTAAACTTGAATAATCATGATTATCGATTGTTTGATAAATATGTTTTAAATTTGTTGTTGATAATGACGTATCAATCTGACTAGTATCTGTTGAATTTGATAGATTTTCATGATGATATGGACATGTTATTGAGTGTGTATGATAGATAGGATAATGTAGATTCGAATTTTTTGTATAATATGAAATAGTTTTATCCTTATTTTTCTTTAGCTTATATTTATGAATTTGAATGCATAAATAAAAGCATGTTAATATCAAAATAAATGTAATGAAACCGCCAATACATGAGCCGATTAACATAATAAATAAATTAATATCAATGTGATCTTTTGTTTGTATGGCATTCTGTTCATTTCTTTCAAGTATTATTTCATTTGACGTCAGAATAATAAGTTTATCGGTTTGAAATACTCGACAATACTTATCACGTGCATATTTATGTAATAAAATGAGACATAAATGATATTGTTGATTTAATTTAATTTGATTTGATAGAAATATTTCCGTTTGATTTGGTGAAATTTTTGGTGAAAGATAAAATGGTTCTGAAATACTTATTTGTAAATAATCTAGTATATTCTTATCATCAACAATTGACCATTGTATATAAAGACCATATTGAATTGATATTTTTACATAGGAAATATTGAATGTTTGAACACGAGGAATACTAACTGATGCACATTGAAAATCAGCTGAAAGAAATGATATAGGAGATACATTTGATCGGCACGTCCATGTTGTAGCATTTAATTTAGTTTGATGTAATATTAACGTTTTTAACCATTCTAATTGGCAATTACAATCAAGTGGATTATTTTCAAGATTTAAATAATTTAATTTTTCAAATAGAAAATGTTTTTCAATAGATTTTAATTGATTGGAACTTAAATCCAGATTGACTAATGATGAATATCGATTTGAAAATTTAATTTGTTTAATTAAATTATTACTTATTGATAATGATAATAAATTTGTTGGTATAACAATTAAATTTAACGATAATAAATGATTAGAATTTAAATTAAGGTTTAATAATTGATCATTTAATATTGAGAAATTAAATGATGATAGATAATTTTGACTTAAATTTATATCTTGTAAATTTTCATTTTCTATTGAATCCATTGAAAATTGACTTAGAATATTTTCTGTTAAATTTAAAGATATTAATTGTGTATTATTTTCTAAGATAATTGATGAAATGAAATTTTTCGCTAAATTCAAATGTACATATGATCTTGATAAATGTACTGTATTCGATATTTGATTATTTTCTAAATCTAATTGATGAATATTTTTTAAATTTGGAATTTGCTTTAATTGACATGAAGGTAAAGAAAGAATTTCAAGTTTAGTCATATTGAGAAAAACATTTTCAAGATTGACTTCACTTAAATTAAATCTATGAAGTTTAAGTATACGTAAATTTTTCAATGGGTAACGTGTTAAAAATTCTAATGAATTTATAATATTATCGCCAGTGATAACTAATTCTTCTAAATAATTTCCCAATAAACGTAATAAATCATTATCAATAAATGATATTGAATTATTTTCTAAATTAATTCGTCGAATCGTTTTTATTGTATCAAATGCTGAACGTGTTAAATTTTTAATATTGTTATTTGCTAGTATAAGTCTATCATATGGAAATGAACGTTTAAATATTGGTACTTCATTGAGAGTTTTTTCGTGGCATTTAATGTATGATTCGCCATTGGTTAAGATTTCACAATGACAGCGTGACAAATAATTATCAGTTAATGGACAGGAGTTTATTGAATTTAGTAGAATAAATAAAATTAAGAATAAAAACATCTGAAGAATAGAAAAAAAAATTAATTAAAGAAAAAAAATAATATGCAGACACACTGATTCGAGACACGACACGATTAATATTCTATCAGATTCTAGACTGAATACTATTGACTTATCTCTCTTGAGCATAACCATGTGTTCCACCATTTCATCGTTTTCAATTGTGCGCAAGTGAAAGAGAAAGAGAAACAAAAGAAGAGAGTAGATTATCTCTGTCAATAGCTGATTGATATTCTATTCTATGTACAATTGGCAACGAACAAGTGACTAAAACATCAAAAATAACAGTTGAGCTAGAGTTTTACGAATTATTCATGTAACCGAAGAAGCAATGATGTGGATGAGAATCAATAATCGCAGATATATATATATATATATATATAATATGTATGTAATGATCAAACACAAGCATCTATGACGTAAGTCAATAAATAGGAAACAGATAGACTACAAAAAAAAGTATATGTTCATCTTTATCAAATTTCGAGAGCTGTTGATAATATACTACTGACGTGTATGGCGCATGTCTCATCGCTGTAGGCAGTCTAATTCATTGACCCTTACATCCCTGCTGTGTTAAAGAAAAAGAAAGCTAAAATCAATTGTCACTTCATTTCATGATGATAATGACCAAAACACTAAATGTTTTAAATAGAATTGCAATTACAAGAGAAGAAATTGTTGTCACTCATCACTAACTTCCTTTTTACTTCTAGACGGCAACAAACCGGATGATGGACATGCATGTCTAGAAATGTTTAGTATCTTATTGTGACTGAATAGTTCATCTCAACATACCCGTGTTGCTTGTGTAATCTTACTTGACACTCCGTCCATCGCGACAAGATACAAAGAGCAGCAAGACAAGGAATAGAGAGAGTCAAAATTATATGATGATGTAATAGCTAGTACATAAATGTAGAGTCAACAGAAAAGATACTGTAAGAGTGATAGAGAGCGAGAAGGAGGAGGAAGAACAACAATAACAATACTATTGCGTGACTTACTATGAGAAAGATCATCTATTTGTTTTGTACAATACATGTATAACGAAGATTGTCTCTCGGCTGTATCTCAAGAGAAACAACTAATCAAACGAATGCTCATTCCTTTTCTTCTTTTCACTTAATTGAAAAATATTAGTATACTATGAATAAAACATGTATATGAATGAACAAACGACCATGATGAGAGAGAAGAAACAAAGAAAGAATGAAAAAAAAAAGCTTTAAATGAATTAAGAACTTTAACCACGTCGATACATACCACCACTCAACTTAAAACATCGATCACCAAAAAAAGAAAAACGATTATCGGCTTCCCGTGTCGGTCATAACGCCGCACTAGAGAGAAAAGAAGAATCAACACCTGTTTGAATAAGAATATGTAAAAAGTGCAAAGTGGCTGATGGTCTATGTTCTAATCTTCAAATAATTCTCGTACGCAATTCATTCTAATGATAAGTGGTTTCATTACAATTCCTGTACGCGACAGGTGAAGCCATTTTTTTGTTTTATCAATCGTATTTTGTAAAGATCGAATATATCAAGAGATTCATTATTATTAGTACTATATATATATATATGCAAATATTCGAACCATGAAATGATCCGTTATCGATAAGATGAGAGTTGAAAGTTCAACATCCACGTATATACTATATATATGTACTCATCATTGCACTACTCAAGCATGCATACTCTTAACCTAGGTAAAACTCCTACAGTTAAATTAGAAACGTCTTCGATATGAATCAATTGCTGTGTATTGTCTTTAGAAAGAGATGAACAAATTACTATGAATCGACCATCAAGTGGTTGTCTTACTTCTTTTTCAAATGTATATATATATATATATATGCTGACATATGGCTGACATATAATAGAGGAAAAAAATATGAATAAAAAAAATCCAAATAAACCAAACGATCTGTCTATAATAAGACAGGATCAATAAATAAACGTATATATTTATATGAATATATTTGATAGGAATATGAGCTTAAATGCAAACAATCAATATCATGAGAATGACATAGACAGACAAACAAACAAACAAACACAAGAAAGAAAGAAAAGAAGATTTTAAATTTTCAACACTATCATGATGGGGCTGTTAGCGGTGACGGAAGAAAGGTTAAATGAATTGAACTAAGCTCAAACGTTGACAGTATGCTCATAGATTCTGTCAGCTATGTGTACACATCCTGTCGTGTCAATGGATCAGATCTGATAACTGACGACTATAATATCGTCAACAAGTGAATTAATTTCGTTCGCATATTGAGAAAAAGTTGAAATCTGATAGAAACAAAACAAACAGAAAAGGAACGGAATGGAAAATTTTCACGAAGAAGAATCTATCTAACTATACTGATTGAATCGCGCTATGTATTTGATTTCTCTTTACAGAGTCAATCATCGATTTAAATGAAATAGTTGTGCCTTAAGGGTAACGAAATAATTGGCACAATCTTTTTCCGCGTAGTAAATACTTGATTACTTTCGGCGAACGAAATGTCATTGAGCGAGACGCAATGCTGTACATCAAATATAGATGAAAAGAGTAGAGAGAAAAAAAATAGCAGAATGTTGATGATTCTCAGAGTTTATGCGACACAATCGACTTTGTTCGGTGACAAAAAAGAACAGAAGAATTCGATGAAAAATGCTCTATCGAAATCCCAGGGTTCTCTAATATTCTAGTCAATAAATAATACATGAGTTTCCAATGCTAATATTATTGAATGACGATACTATAACAACTAGCTACTATTTCTTGCTTTTAGTTCTGCGCTTTTTTTTCTTGTTTCTACTCGCTCTCTCTTTCTCTTCTCATTTCTCTGTTCAGTTAATCAAGAAAATGATGAAGAAAATAGAAAGAAATAGATGTGCTACTCTACTTCCGTCAGTCTCATAGAGTAAAAGAAAAACATTAACATCATACAAATGCAAGTCTAAATTAACACTCTTAGTATTTTATTCCTTTCTCTCTAATTCTCTCTTTCTCTGTCACATTTATCAAGCTTTTTTCTCGATTTCTTTAGGGATCTCATGTATTCATAGATAGATATTATCTATGTTTGTCAACTGAAGGTTATATATTCAGTCACGAGTAATCAAGCGATTTCAATTGTGCACCAGTCAGCTATAATGATAGACAAAAAAAGAACAGAGTTGAAAAAGGTTTGCATGCTTGATTGAAGTTCAATGATTAAAACTCAAACGAACTGTTCGTTCATATAATGACTAATAATGAGAATAGGACCGTATAGCGTAGCCAATATGCATACATAAATATATACGGAGTCCCTTTGATATGGAAATATACATTCTGGTGATATCGCATTTCGATGTTTTTAATTGTATAATGTTTTAGTAATGATTCGGGGCGGTGAGCATTTGTATGTGTTCATCGATGTTATTAAAAAGAAAAGAAAGAAAAAAGTTAAGCAGCAATTGTTTTTCCATTATATACGGTAAAATGCTTTAGGCAGCCGTTCGTCCTTTCTATATTTTACTCCTGTCACATCGTTGTCGAGAGTTATCTGTCAGAAACTCATCGACGCTCATCGTTTAACAATCATATATTCACATATATATATATATATCTACACACGCATATAGTTTGACCTTCAAATGAAGAGTTGTACTAATCTGTGTGTGTATTCATTCGACTTGAACCTATTCATTATATTAAACAGAAAAGTTTGCATGCAATATTTGTCATTTATTGAGAAGTGAACATCTGAATCTTTCAATCATATCGATAGCTGCACATATGGAACACAATAGATTAATGTCAAAATAAAACATTAATGTGACAATATTTAAACTTTCATTCGAAATTGTCTACCTCTTTCAAAGACATCTACTGTCTTTTGTTTTGTCTTTTAGTATTTTAAAACCAATACATTGATTTATTAGATTTCATAATTGTATTTTCGAATCAAAAATACACAATTAGAAAATAGATTTGATATTTCAAGATAGAATTCTTCTTATTATAGGCATACAATCAATTAGATAATCGTTACATAAACGACGATTGTCATTATTAGTTGATATTATCCTATTATCCTTTCGAATCCATCCAATATTCTGGAACAGAAAAGACATAATTATACATTTTATTAGAGACCTATGATGTCATACATGTGTCAACATAGAAATATTGATCTTGAAGAGAAAAAAAAAATTTTTTTTTCTATTTTATCCTTTAATTTGGAATACGTAATACTATCCAATTTGATGCAAGATAATTCCAGATAGTTCTAATACAGATAATAAACAACGAAAATAAGTTGGCTCATGTAAATAAGAGAATAAATACTAATGACACGAGGCATATATATGGTTAACAAATGTCTTTAATAGAAGAATAACAGAGCTGTTTTCTTCGATTTTCTTTTTGTTTTGATTTTTAACACATCATTATGTTCGTTATTGCTATGTTTATAATTACATATGTATTAGTTTCACATTATGCTCTTTTGATTTTATCATAAAAAAAATAAGAAAACTTATTTTCGAAATGGATTTTCGCAAACAATTTGTAAATTTTTTAATACATTTGCATTATGTTCCCGACAACCAATATCATGCATGGCTAAAGATCTATCGTATTCTAATACATCGACGATGGCAACTCCTACCATAAAACAATCAAAAGTGCATTTATCTCAAAGTCAAATGGATTTTAACCGTCTCAGATTGTCGTTCTATCCACCCACTTTTACCTCGTACGACCAAGTATGTTGTATATGTCAAGAATGGTGGATCGTTTTAGCCTTACATAAAAAAGAAAACAAAATTGTAGGCATTTATCTTTATCCGAGGTCAAGTTCTTTTTCGTATCTCAATGGATACACATACCCATACATATATATATATAACTGCCTTTTTTTGTTTCTCTTTTTCGCTTCCATTCTATGTAAGGTTCCAAGTTTATAACTACTCACATGCAGCAGATGTACAATGCCATTTTATAATATCCGATCAACAGCCGATTCTTTGCGTTTTTTCTTCTTTTTTTTGAATGTCAAGTTATTCTTACCATTCGAAAAAGAAAGCAAATTGCATTTAGGTTTGACGCAGATGAATAAATTCAGAGAGAAACTCCTTTTTATTTCTCTCTTTTAGTCATAGTTGTATAAATTTATATGTAATGTACAATACTTGAATATATATTTTAAAGAAATAAATATAAGTAGTGTACCATGAATTAGAGGTATAAACTACGAGCAGATGCGGCTGCATGATTATTTATATCATATTTATAGTTAGTATTAGACGTAAACAGTAATCAGAGAAAGTGATCGAATAGAATTTATTTTGTATCAATTTTTATAGAAACGGTTTTTTCGTCATCTGATGCCAGAAGACATACTAGACGATTCGAAAATTTCCTCTCATCAAGATGATATGATACGTCATGTGGCTAATGGCAATAACAAGACAAGTGGACATTTGTACAGAGGTAAGATAGAAAAAAGAGAAATACTACATTATTATTGTTAGACATGTCAAAAAAGGGCCAGTATCGTCGTTGTCATCAACATCATCCTCGTCGTCTGCTGCGAACTGTCATTCATCCTTGACAATTCACCAATGTTATTCGGCTAGTAAAACAACAGCTGCGACTCCAACTAATATTAAAATGCTCAATACAAATACGAATAGTATCGAAAGATTATCCTTATCCCCACCACCTCCACTACGAGCATCAACTCAAACAACATCTCGATTTTCTTATCTAATTCGACCATTGACACCATGTATATTCGGTAGAGAAACCTATGACGATGAACCTACGAATGATGATGAATTTTTTCTTACTGCCGGTGGAATTATTCATTCGTGTCCAAATATGCATGAGTTATTCACTGATGATAATCGAAAATTACAGTCGTGTGATCATTTAATGTTGATTAGTCAACAGACAAAATTAATTGATAATGATATCCTAAACTGTTATGATACCGAATTAGATCGTTATTCAATATTACCTCGTTTTCAACAAAATTCATTATCCACATCAACAGGTTCAATTGATTCAGAACTTCAATTGTATAAAGAGAGACATGCTACTGGATTTTCTCGTCCATCCTGTACTGATGCTATTTCAATTTATTCATCACTTTTACCCACAACATGGAGATCAGACAATTATCTTTTATTAATGCCATTTATACATCATCAAAATTCTCCATTGGTTAATTCAATTAGTCATGGAAAACGATCGCGTTCATATGATTTACCTATAGGACCAACATGTTCAAATGTTGTTGCGTAACTTGGCGTTTTCATTTTGTTCTTTCTCTGTTCTCTGTGATATTTTAGCTTTTATGGCATTGTTCTTAATTGGAATACATACGAAAATAAGTCATTTATTAATTACTACTTGTATAGATCATCTTATTTGAGTTATGTACATAGCAGTACAACATGTCAATGAAAAGAAAATTAAGCGCTTAGATTTACATCATTTATACTAATTCAATGGCATTAAATCAAATCTTATCTGTGTCAGGTCGATATTTTGATAAAGTTGAAAATGCGATTCAGTATGTATACATCTGACCTTTCATTAATCATTTATAATTATGTCGAAGTAACTGTTAAAAAAATGTGGAAACTTCGGATTTCATCCGAGAGTTATGTGTACTGCAAAAAGTGCATGGGGCATATGAGTCATTCTAGAATGTCTGAACACCAAAGTTATCATGAGAAACTAGGCAATTTGATTTCTGGATGCAGTTTTTGTGCATTTTGAGACGTTTTTCAGGCGATGTTTCGTTAGAAAGCTACGATTTAGTTCAAAACTAATATCAGATTCGGAATCAGCGCTAAAAACTGAGTCGATTTATATATGTTGTGAATAATTCTGAGAAAGATTTATTTTTTGAAAAAAATTCCCTGTACTCCTCCTCAGGGATGGTCTGGTCAAAAATGACAATTTTTTCGATAATTTAGCCATTACTTGACGGATCCTTCTCATCTTCGAACTCAACCGAGATATTCCTGAGATTGAACTGTGTGGGAAATTTCATCACGATCTAACTCTCCTTTCGAAAGTTATCGTGCCTACGGCCAACCGGACACACTGGCCGATTCTAGTGTACTCACTTTTTGAGTACACAAAAAATGAAACATACTTACCGACAGATTGATTTTGATCAAACTGTCTGAAAGAGTCGACCAGCAGTGTCAGTATGCATCAGTTTTTCATAGTTTTTAGGAAGTGCAATATTGAGGAAACATTAAATGCGCCATATTTACCTCTATAATATATCATCATTTAGAGCTCTTGACAAGTTCTATATACTTCATAACAATAACGTTAGTTCTATGGGAAATAAACACATTATACAGACAAAGTGTCGGTATACGTGAGTTTTTCATAGTTTTTTGACACTGAGGTATTGAGAAAATTTCAAACGCAGCATATTTATCCCTATGATTTAGCATCATTTTGTAGCCCATGAAATTCTTTATCGAATGGTATATAATAGTTGAGTTTTCATTTTTACTATGACAAAGATTTTGATTTGCGAAAATTGAAATAGGTCAATATTTACATAGAAAATAATGATATTTCTTGCTGTAACTCAGTAAATCCTCTACGAATTATTTTCATCCTCGAACTCGACCGAGATATTGATGAGATAATGTTGTGTACAAAATTTCATGACAATCTGATCAGCCTTTCAAGAGTTATCGTGTAAACGGCCGACCGGACACACTGACCGATTCTATTGTGTACTCACTTTTTTTTTTGAATACACAACAAGTAAATTGCCATTATTAGAGTTTTTATAATTTGGGAATTTATAGAAAAACAAATATTCACTTCAATAGTCTATTTTATTTGCACAATAAATATTGATAGATAATTTCATGTAATTTTAAAAATTAATCGATGATGTTAAGAATTAATCAAAACTTAACTATATATCTCTGCAGAGAAAAAAACTTCATGTTTTTGTTTTTCTCTAGTAGTAGCGATGGTATGAAGAGCTACTTTTGATATCACTGTTCTTTATATCATCAAATGAGATAATAGATACTTCAAATGTCTACTTTGAGTACTTCTTGTAATATATTTGTTGTTTTCATCATCTAATTTTGCTTATTAGAACTCCTAATCATATGCTTACACGTCTACTGGGTTTATATTCCATTGTCACATAATGAAAGAAAACATAGACGTCAGTATTATTCCCTTTCTACTAGGACATCACATGGTAACTGTATTGAGAATGATAATGTACTGATATAACTTGTTGAGTAGCTTGCTTATCGTTCGAGGCATTATCCAAAGATAATATATATTTTTTAAACTGTTTGTGTTAAAATCAATTAGTTTAATTTAAAAAAAAGGAACGATAGACTTTATTTCAATATTTAACCATAAAAATTTATCTATCAATATGTTTTTGTATATTTCATCGAATTAAAAAAGAAAAATAAGAGAAATCTAATCTATTTTGTAAGGTAATACTTTATAAGGATTTAGTATACATTTCGGATCGAATATATTTTTCATTTTTTTCATTAATTCTAATGATTGTTTGCCCTTATTCAATTCAAGATATTTTGATTTATGTAAACCTAGACCATGTTCAGCTGATATAGAACCACGTTCTTTAGCAACCCATTCATATAACCATGGTTCAAGTGCATGTTTAATTTCATCTGAGTAACCATTTTGAACAGTTATATTCAAGTGAAGATTTTGATCGCCTAAATGTCCAAAACCTGTAACATTTCGAACATTTGAAAATGGTTTCATGCGTTTTTGTGTTTCTTCAACTAATTTATACATTCGAGCTGGTGGTAAAGAAAAATCATATTTAAATACATAACCATCAGCAACAAGTGCTTCTGGTACACGTTCACGTATAGCCCATAAATCTTTATATTGTTTAAGATCTTGTGCAAGTGTTCCATCGGTAATAAATTCTTTTTCAAGTGCTGTATTAGCTAACTTATCTAATGTTGCTTTTGCTTGTTCATATGTTGAACTCATTGTTTCAACTAATATATAAAAATTATTCGGTTCTACAGGTTTATTTGTTTGTTGTAAATTTTTCAATGATAAATTATATGTTGATGAATCTAAAAATTCAATGGCTGATAATGTTTCACCGCAAAGTTTTCTGGCTAATCTCATTGTTGAAAGAATGTTTTCAAATGATGTACAAGAAAACAATCCAAGACCAACACCTGACATTGCTGATGGACATGCTAATGCAACACGTGTTATTAAACCTAAAATACCTTCAGAACCAATAAAAGCTTGTTTCATATCAACACCAGTATTATCTTTTCGTAATGATGTTAAACAATCAAGTAGACTACCATCAGCTAAAACAATCTCTAAACCAAGTACAGCTGAACGAAGAGAGCCATAACGTACAACACGTATTCCACCAGCGTTCGTTGCAACATTACCACCAATTAAACATGAACCTTTTGCACCTAAATCTAATGGCATTGTGTGTCCAAATTGATTCACATGAACATCTAATGTTTGTAATATGCAACCAGCGTCAGCAATTAAAACACCACTATTTTCATCAAAAGCACCAATAGAATTTAGTGAACGTAGTGATAATACGATTTCATCAAAAACTGGTACTGATCCTCCAGCAAGACCAGTATTACCACCTTGTGGACATACAGCTAATTGATGTTCATGACAATAACGAAGGATTGCTTGAATTTCATCAACAGTTTTTGGTCTTAAAACCAATTGAGATTGCCCTTGACATGTTTTTATCCAATCTATATTATATGGTGAACAATCATCTGGATCTGTGATTGCACGTCCGTCTGGAAGAAGTCGCTCAAAAAAACTTATATCTCTATCAGTCAACGTAGCATAATGTGGAGCACGCCGTAATTTAGGATGACGTACACGAGTTAAAGGTGAAGTTGAAAAATGACGAACAAATTTAGACCACATGAGATACTAAGAAAAGATTTGAATAATCAATAAATTTGTTTTTTACTCTTGTTTATCAAGTAATCAATATTGATTCGTCTTTTCCTTCGACCAACTCGAAGGCAATGACGTACCTCTTTTTCTTCCGAAAGACGGCGATGTATGTACAATGATGCTTTCTCGCTCTTGTAGCTCTATTGAATAGAATAAAATAATTTTTTAACTACAATAGTGTATTGGTGTTTATTTATGATATATAGATATCTAACAAGAAAAAAAAGAGTATTTTCATGATTTTTAAAATTAAGCTTGATTGACAAGAGGTATACAAATATCATTTGTGCGAAACCAAGGTAATGTCCAAGGTGGATTATAACTAGCAACACGAACTAATGCTCGTTCATTAACTAATTGAATACGATCGTTTGCAGTTGCTTTTCGAAGTTCTTTTTCTCTTTCACCAACTCGTTTGCTTGTAAGACCCATATTAAATCTAATACAAGCTAACACTACTGGATCAGTAACAGCCACAAGTTTTACATTAACATTTATTGGTTTAGGTAATTGATCAAGTGTTGAAAATTTGCTTGGTGACATGATAAACGACATACGTCTACGGCCATATTCTGAATCTAGTCGTTGCATAATGACTGGCGCAGTCATTGGAATTTTTTGTCCGGCTGCATTTTTGCCTGTTATATATTGAAAAAGTGGTTGAAATCCAATAGACATTTTATTACCGAAATCAGTTGACGGATCAACAGTAAAATCAATTTGTGCCCATAATTGTGAATGATAACGACGTACTTCATAGTTAGCACCTTTCATTACAATATCATATGAGGGTGTTTCAATATTCAGTGCACCAAAAACTTGTGATAATGGATTACTAAATGCTAGTTGAAAACTAGCTATCAACAAGAAACATAGAGTTGCCATCATAAACTGCATATGTCCGTTGTGTATATATGAATAGAATAATACTCGTTTGCATATCCACACGATATGTATATGCTGTTTGATGAATGCCTAGTACAATAACAAAGAATCGAGAGATAAACGAAAGAAAATAGTATGGTTACATAACCATGTATTATTATTATAGATGAAAACATCGCATGTTTCATCGAAAAAAAGCAATACTATTTTACTCTAGACAAATATTTGAGTGAATATTAAAGAAATATTCTGAAAATATGCATCATTTTTTTAATCTTATTCAGTATTTTTGTTGAAATATGTATGCTCATTTTACCTACTTATGTAGTCATTCATGCACAAACATATTCTTCTCAAAAGATAGAGGGTACTAGTTCACAAATCAGCCAAACGTAACATTTTCCGGACCGATCTTCATTGGTCTTTACAAACAATCCTATCAATAAACAGATCGAACAGAAAGAAAAAAAAACGAATTGTCAGATTCATTTCAAATAGAAAATGTTCATTTACTTCGGAAAATTTCATTGCGCCATTTTGTTTTAATTATGAATAATTACATTCCAATTACTTAGCATTGAAACTATATTGATAAAGATTAGATAAGATAAACATATCCTATAGTTGTTCAATATAATATTTAGAAAAATGAAGAAAATAGATAATTCAGCAAAATCTAAAAACCAAACAACTCTTGGACAATTTTGGTCATCTACTGGACCGAAAGTGTCAAAAACTAA
>CAJNYU010001931.1:0-16309 GCA_905331475.1 Rotaria socialis | reverse complement strand
ATATGAATTCATAACCCTCATAGACTTTGCATGCCATTCGACAACGATTGTAGTCATATATGGCTGCGCGGTACGTATACTTGTCTCTTAATCATTGGTTCACATGTTCTAATCTCATTTCTATCATTTCAGATTCATCGACATGTCGATATGCTAACAGTTCGTTGACCTACAGTAGGGTAAAGATCATGGATAGAGAATATCGATGATGACTCAGATCAAACCTGAGACGAACTGAAATAATTTTTTGCAATAATTTTTAATAAATTTTTTAATAAATTGTATGAAACGCGTCCCCTGTGAAACATTCGAAGCGTTCAGACGCATTTTTATTTCAAAACACGTTCACAGGACGAACATTACAGTGGCCGTAAACGGCCGTAAACAGCCGTAACCGTCAGAGTTACGACCGTATACGGGCCGTAAATGACCCGTTTGGTATGCCCCGTATTACGGCCGTAACCCACCGCGACGTAAACGGTGAAACCCACCTACCGTAAACGGCGAAACCCAACTACCGAAAACGTTAAAAACAGTGCCGTGACACGGTCGTATTTTGAACAAAACGACAGTTTACGACAACGAGAATCGCCGTATCTTAACATATACAGCCGTTTACGACCGCCACGACTACCGTACATCAAAGTAAACGGTCGTTTTCCATTCGTTATTCTCGATGATTTCACCTGCAAATCAATCAGATTTCATTCGGATTTCAAAAATATTTCATTTGGATTTGAAATGGATTTCATTCAGATTTCAAAAAGATTTCATTTGGATTTGAAATGGATTCCGTTTAGATTTCAAAAAGATTTCAGCTGGATTTCAAAAAGATTTTACTTGGATTTGAAATGGATTTCATTCAGATTTCAAAAAGATTTCAAAAAGATTTCGTTTAGATTTGAAAAGGATTTCGTTTAGATTTCAAAAAGATCTCAAAAACGATTTCACTTGGATTTGAGAAAGATTACATTTCTGGGTCAAAAACACATTACCTTTCGACTTGAAAATCAAGCGGTTTCTGAGAGAGTGGGAATTCGCTCGAACATAAGTAGGGATTAAAGGAAAAACCAGAAAACAAACTGAATCGTGGACATGTTACTTCGCCTGAATCGGGAAAGTGGTGAAACGAAGATTCGACGACAAGAACTCGAAGATAAATCTGATTTCGCATTTAAAGTCTATCACTGAACTCAATAACTAAAGGGAAGAAAAATCTGCCTATTTATAGAAGTTTCGGAGCGAAACAAAAAGGTGAATGATTGCGCGACACGAAATCAAAGATAAATCTGATTTCCGATTTCGGATTTTAAATCTAATCGGGAATTGAATAACTAAAAACGATTATAAATCTTGAGGGCTGTGTTTGTTGATGTGGGAGTCCGAATGTGGGTTAACGGAAAATAGCGGTTTGACCCAGATCCACCCACATCCACACCCTCAAGATTTTCAATGGCGCCAAAAAGTTACCCAAATGGCTAGAAATCATGAGAAATCAGTAGAAATAATTAGAAAGCGTCAAAAATCATCTGGATTTTGTGGGAATCGACAGAAAGTGTTAGAAATCAAAGAAATCATGTGAAATCAGGCTAATTTACTTTAAAATTTTCAGATGATTTGAAATGATTTCGAATGATTTTTAGTGTTTTCAAATGATCCGTTCTGATTTCTGATGATTTCCAATGATTTCCATGATTTCGATGATTTCGTTGGATTTCATGCGATTTTGATTGATTTCGCCTACTGAAATCAGTTTGTTTCCCCTTGTTATCACATATTCTGAATGTCGTTTACAGTCACCGTATTTTCACGGTAGTTGTAAAAGTCGAGCGTTTACGTTCACTGTTTACGATTAACGTAATACCTCGTAAAACTTCGTATATGACCGTCGTCTACAGTCGCCGTATTTTCAGGGTAGTCGTAAAAGTCGAGCGTCTATGGTCATTGTTTACGATTAACGTAATACGCCGTAAAACGTCGTATATGACTGCCGTAAACGGCCACTGTAAACGAATGCCGTTTTTCAACGTAAATGATTGGTGTACGGCCGTTTACGGCAGGGCAGGAACGACCTGGGTTTACCCTTGATTTTGCAAAAAACCGCGTCTGAACGAGATTTTACCTTCAGCCGCGTCAAAACGCTTCGTTTGTTTCACTGGAGACGCATTTAGACGCGTTCGCTTCTGTACGTTTCGCACGCAAATGGAACGCGTTTCAGGCGCGTTTCGAGGCAAAAAATATTTACATGCTTTGCGCTACGATCTAAGTGTCTATGTTCTTGCTTCATTTTCGAAGAAGAACAAACATACAATCATTCCGAAACATCACGTGACTATTGATGCTATTGATGAACATAACGGAACGCTTAAATCATCCGGTTTTATTCAATCAGTCCGTATTATTGCTGAAGGTAATTTTTTAAACATTTTTCTAATTAATAGTAGTTACTTTTTTTCTCTATCAAAGGCACTCAGGCTAAATGCCAAGAAAGAGCTACTCAATATAGTCGAAGTACCGGAAGCGAAGAAGTCGAGATACAACCAATAAACCAAGACGAAGATAATGATGTTGATAATAACCATATGTATACAAGCAAGAGTTTTCATGATAAGGATGACAATGATTATCTACCACCAACGACAGGTATGTCAAAACCTCTTTCTCACATGCTAAAACATATATCATTTTTAGATTTTATTTCAACTAACAATGGCACGAAACTAACATTAGATTTCAGTTTAGCTAGTAGATACAAACATAATCGAAATTCTGGAAAACATGTTATATCTGACGACGACGACGAAATTGAAGAGGAGGAAACTATTCATGTAACACGAGGTCGTTCAAATACAGATTGTCCAAAAAACACAGGTTTGTTTGAATACTGAAGTTTTTATTAACATGCCCTAGTTAAATCGTCACAGTTATTATCACTATTTCGTCTTATTAAATCATTCCCTTTTTTCTCATCATTTAGATGATTCACCAGCTGCACCATTAGTCATCGATGAACATTCAAGTAACGATCACAACACCCAAGAAAATCGTGCAAGTAGGTTTTTGCGGCTAACTTAATCATATATTTATTTGTATCTAGATGTTTTGTCTAATGTCAATGGAAACCTTTATGATATATCTGAACGTGATGATGATGATGATGATAATGACGATGATCTAGTGCTGCCACAAGTAAAACCAATGAAAAAGAAAAGAAAAACAGCTGTAAGAATTTTACATATTTAATCATTTTTCTTTCTGATTTATTTTGTATTTTAGTCACGGCCAAAACAATCAACCTCAAATGAAGCTCTTGTTACTGAAGTTTCAAATATTCACAAGGAATTCTTATCATTTCGATACAACATCGAACAACGCATCAAATCACTTGAAAAAACATTTCGTATACTTAAAAATAGAAAGGTTTTGAAAGAGGTAAGTTAGTTTTATTTGTTGTATTCTAATTTTTTTATGCTGATTTAGAGAAACGATCTCATGAATATTGATGATTCTCCTCTTCCCTTGAAAGCACCAGATCTAGAAGTAGGTAAACAATAAGTGACTAACTAATTGCGACTATATTTGTTTAGGTTGTACTTGGAATTGATGTTAGTAAATTTCGTTTCGGTTTCGATGAACATACAAAGTTCGTGCGACAAATCTTTCGACAAGCACAATACGCATTTGATCCAAATTTAGTGTTGTCCAACGATGGTTATAGAAATTCAGAGTACGTATCTAAGGATTTGACGAACAACATGTTAACAAGCGTTTCTCTTTATAGATGCGATGAAAAAGCACGATAAGCGACTAAAAAGTGATGAGGCATATTTTAAAGACACTTGGCAGATCGTTAAAGAATCACTTCGACAACTTAAGCACGATCACAAACGAAATAGTGAATATAAAACATTCCGAGTCTCACAAAATATTAACCAAAGCTAGTCTCCGTTAAAAGCTATTGATATTAATGCTCGAATAAATCAGGCCATCCGACCAAATGGTGAAAACAATATTTATGTTGCCTGAAATGAATTTTTTATTACATTTTATGTGCTTTTTTATTGTATCTTACGTATAACAAACTACTAAATTTCTAATAAACGCTCAATTAAAATACTATATGCTGTTTAATATGCACCCCTAAAAAGCCTGTATCGACAATTTACATCACACGTTCTGAATGGTAAGGATGCTGCTACTATTTTATTCTGGTTAATTATTTCAACGATGCTCATTGTTACAATCTTCGTGCATCAGCGCATGATTTACTTGAAATGCACGCATGGCTCATGCAAGCGTCCAAGCGCATGTCTATGGAAAGAACCTCCTGCGCTATGGGCAAATCTTGAGGTCTGCGCAGGTCAAGCGCATGAAAAGAAAACTTCGACTAGGGTATCTATCGAATTAGCGTCTTTACATCAATAAAACGATGCATTAAAATCATTTTAATACTGGTCGTTCTTCCTTTTTTGGTTAATATATCTTTAACACTCATTTTTTTTTTCGAACAGAGAAGAGCTTTTCTCAGTAATTTACACGATACCATCCGAGAACATCCATAGGATATCAGTGAACTCAAAATAAATATAGTTTCAACTTTCCGCAAGTCGATCTTCATCGTGATCCATAATGGTAACAGGTAGATATAGCGTATTGATGTATGAGATAAATCTTCACATTGAAGAAAATAATTATTAATACTCACTATTGCAGCCTTTAAAATGAGAAAAATATTTTTTCAAACGAGTTCTACTGAACATGTAAACCATATCGTAATTTCAATACACAACAACGAATACTAGAAAAATGTATTTGCAAGTCGTACTCCTAATGGATGTTGATATTTGCAGATAAAAGAAAAAAGAAAAAAAAAGAAAACATGTCAAATTTTGATTCTAAGGAAAGAGTCGTTTAGTGGATATGAATTCCACTTGCTAGAAGACAAACAATAACTAGGTTTCTTCACAAAGAGTAATGTGTATGCTCAATGTCATCCTTGATGAATATCCTGGTTAGCTAACAAATGAGTGAGGAAAAAATAATTTCAACAATGCCACTTCGTGTATTATATTATTCTTTGCAACTTTCGTTCGTCTCTCGCATATTGTTTATTTTTTCGTTCTAGTCAGAAAAAAATGCGAGTTATTTTTGATTATGAAAATAAATTATTTTTGTTGAAGTAGACGGAGATAAAAAAAGCGAAGTTTTTATAAAAACAAAATAATATGTATCTACCAATCCATCATGAGACAAATTTCATTTAAAAACTCATGTGAACTCTGCCGCTGATTAAGTATTGAACTTTTCTTTATTGCAATAATCATAATGGAGTAATGTATCACAGAAAGATGTATCGAGAGAGTAGGTGTTGAATTCTATTTATGATCATTACTTTTTCCATGATCTGAATGGCTGGAATTCACATTATCATTGAAAATAAAATTGATAATGACTTTTTATTTATATCAAATATATAAATAATAAATCTAAAAATGAAAAGAACTTTTTCGATTAATTCAAAAAAATAATAATTCAATTATGTGTCATACGAATTATCAATCGCTGAATATATATATGTTCATCACAAAACTACCGAGAAAAATCACTTGCTCACCAAGTACGTTGAGAAAACATCTTCACATATGCTTGTATTAAATTAAGAAATAACCTATATCGTAACGAAAAAAACATCATGATTACATTTTATTTCTAATACGTAAATAAGAATATTACCAGAGTTTTGGTTCATTTTTTTAAAATGTAACTATGAAAAATAAAAAAAACACTAATGGGATTTTATTATTGATACCATCGTTTTCTTTTCTTTTTTCATTCTTTTTTGAACAGTAAATGAGAATAATTAAACAAAGAAATTGATCAAGATCTGGTTGTCTTTGCTTTGTGTGTTAATATCTCGTGTGTAATAAAACGATAAATTGAAACATATACATGCATTCCAGTGGATTCATTTCTTGATTCTTTATTACGACAATTACTTTTCTAGTATTGTCATTTTTGCAGCTAAAAAGAAATTTATTTTAATTTTTATAATTTCGATGGACTCCAAACAAAGCTTGCTGGATAATACGTCTATAAGAAACACTTATTTCAACTGAATCTTTTCTTTGAAAAAATTCTCCATCTGATTCTCAACAAACGAATCCAACAGAATAAAATAGGAAAACTTCATTGTAGCAATTGTATAAAAGAAGAGTTATCTAACGAAAGAAAACATTTTTCTTTTTATTTAAGAAAAAATTTTACATGAGAAGAAAGTTTCATTTTGAAAATTCTTAAATATATAAATAAAATAGATCTTCACCAAGTTGAAACATCAATCACGCATTAATACTCCAGTAAAGTTTTAGTCTTTACTTTTATGGGATGCGTGCTCATTTCTCTAGAGAATCAAATGTTGAATATTTTGAAAACAAAATTCAGTTCAAAATCCTCTACGAGTAATCAGTCTACCTGAAAGAGCAAATTTCGTCTTTGACTAGAAAAATATCTGTATATCTGTACTAAATCGATCTGTGTTAGTTCATCGTTTTCATTATTGAAAAGTTCTTCTTCTCTCGATCATCCCTAACTCTCTCTGTGCTGTTTACTATAAAAACCTTATGTCAGCTTGACCAAATACCATTATCGGTTTTTTTTATCGTTGCTTTACAGATAAAACGACTTTTGTCGAAATCAATTTGTATCGCTATTTCATCTTATTCTCAATTCTTGAGAAAATTTGACTCGTACTTTGTATCGGATTTTGTATTCGAGTGAAACTTAAATACCGTCTAGTATGAATTGGGATCAAATACTTGCAAATAATTATGAAAGTGGAGAAATCAAAGAAACAAGGATAAGTGATACATAGAACATGTGTTGCAATAATGCTCATTATTGAAATGATGGAAGAAAATATCTCAATCAATAAAATGATCTCGAATGACTTCTAGATCCAAAAACCCAATGAGAAAACTCATAAATCTTACTACCATTACTTTCTTTAATAATACTTGACTCTTTTCATTCGATAATTGATATTTTTTCGCCCAGATTTCGATAGATTACATTATTAGAAGAAAACCAATCGCGGAAAATGACATCGCGTAGTTACAGGTATTGTAGTTAAACGTGTTTGACTTCATGTAATCTTCATACCATATTCAGTTCGAAAGAACTAACACTAGTCAATGAAATAAGTACGAGTAATCGAACTTAACAAAACAAAAAATAATGAAATAAATAAGAAATAGATGTAACAAAAATAAAACAAAATGCTATTTTAGACATAGCTTTTTCGAATTCACATTATTCATGGATTTAACAACACATAGAATAATGAATACGATTCTTATTGTATTGATCATGTCGACAAATTGAAAATTACTTGCTAGAAAACACACGTATCTTATAACCGAACAGGGGATATGATATTCACATAAAATTCCTCTTAAAATGACGAGAAGTTCCTACATATAATCTTCATGAAACGACTCTTTATTTTTCATTGTAAACAATGATATATTTTTAACCTTTTACTGGTTTCATCGCATTATGATATCTCAGTGTCGGGAAGCAATTCACTCCAAACAGGATATATGTATCAACCGGTATGTCCTTGAATAAATATATTCCACTTGTTAAGTGTTACTCTGACAGGTCGATGTTATCATCAACCTGCACAATAGCAAAACTAAAACACATCTAACAAAGAAGTTCTATAGTTTTTTGTTTCCAAGATGATTGACTATGACGAATAAAACTGGACGTTCCCTAAAGCGAAATTTAATATATACAAAATTTGTACTCCAATTAATTTAATTCTAATTGAAATTCCATCCTCATCATTTTAAGCGCCTCCAATTTTTTTTCAGCATATTCTTCATCACTATTGATTTCCGTTATATCATGCTCATTATTTGCAGAATTATTATTGTTATTATTGATGATGCAGAGATTCATTTTATACGAATTCGAAAAGTTACAGATGTTTTTGTTTGTTGACTCATTAGAAATATTCTCTTATTGTCAACGATTCAACCCTATGTGACTATATTCAAGACGACTTTTTTACCAGAAGGCATAAACCATTCTAAACTTTAGTTATTTCTTTCTTGTTCTTACTATCTAAAATAAAACTTATGGCAACTTCCTTTGGTGCCCACAGGCCTTTCTCTATCCATTCTATTCATTAAGTTAATGACGTTACTGCCATCTTTAACAGTTCTATTGAATCTGAGAGACCATTGATCGGGCGGCTTTCGTTGATGAAACGTGTAAAGACAAGCGGGGTGTCGCGCTCTGGATCTCCATATGATAAATTGCTTATTACAACTTACCAAAAGGTAATGGTCTTCGCTGATAACATACATGTTGCGATGACGAAATCGTGCGGATTGTTGGAAACAATGGTCTGCCAGAGCAACGCTTTTTAATAAATAAAATGAAAAGTTTGCCTACTGCCGTGTTGATTCTGCAGTTTTCAATCATAAGTTGTTTCATTTTCTTTTGGCGTATCTATTCACGATCGTCTCGACTAGAGCTACTGCCATTATAGCGAAACACATAATTCTCTATTAAAAAAATATTGCGTGTGCTACTCAACGAAAAGTGATATTCGGAAAAAATTAATATGAATTTGAGAGTATACATAATAAGATCGTTCTGATTGTGAAAGATAACATAAGCAACCTATCTTTCGTTTTTATTCTGCACTAGTTGTTTAGTTAGTGAATTGATATTACTGACGACTGCTGTAACATGGTATTCGAATACATGTTATTAAGTGCTATATACCGATGGTGCATTTTAATTTTTTTTGTTGACAGATGTTGCTCTGGCAGGTCGATATTGCCATCAACCCGCTCAATTTCGTCATCGCAACCTGTATTTGATCAGTAAAGATCTTTTACCTCTTGGTAAATTGTAATAAGCAACTTTATTCGTGGAGGTCCAGAGCACGAAATTATTTTTGTCTCTACTCTTTCCGTACAGAACAAAGGAGAATGTAAGCGAGCGATGTGTCAGAACGAGAAGAATATCGTGTCCTACAGGCCAGCGACGTAAATTGCTTATCACAACTTACCAAGAGGTAAATCATCTTCACTGATTTTTCTTCTTGTGGTGATTGGTGATTGTAATCTATCGAAATTTTATAACATTCGTTCCTTATATCAAAAACAAAAAAAAAGAAGAATTGTAAAGCGTGTTTATCGTACGTGTGGTTATTATCATTGTGTGTTATCGTTTGTATTCGATCAAACTATTCGTCGGTGCGCACGTATTGTTCTCGCCTAGAAGTTAGTCGGTATCAAAGTTAATATTATACAATGCCGGTACACGAGCTCTTACGTGAAGCCGTGCTACTTACGCTTATTCGTGGAAGTGAACGTATTGATAGAACAGCGATTATAACTGCTCTTGGACAAATTACTACCATCTCGGATATTGATTCTTTAGGAAATCTCGGTGATATATCAGAATGGTACGTAATTTTTAAAACGAAAACTGCTCGTGAAGATGTTCTCAAGGTTCCTGAATTGAAGATTAATGATCAAATATTTTTAATTAGTGAACCTTATAAACATGTTAAAGTTGTTCGACTATTAAATTTACCTACATCAGTACCTGATGATGATATTCGTACAATCGCGTCCAATTGGGGTGGTAGCGTTCTAAGCGTCGATGCTGAAAGATTACCTCGTCCTTTCGAAGCAATCAAATCGTTCGTACGTCGCGTTCGTATACGGTTCTCATCTCGCCAAGATGAGGAAAAAGTTCCAATCTCATTTCGATTCGGTGGATTTAATGTCTCAGTACAGTTGGAAGGTCGTCAAAAGGTATGTTACCGGTGCAAACAAGCCGGGCATATCAAAGCTGAATGTACGGTATTGAAGTGTCAAAAGTGATATGAAACAGGTCATGATGATCCAGGCTGTCGGCAGAAACGATCCTATGCTACAGCAGTTGTTTCTACACCATTGGATGTAGGTCATACAGCACCACTAATTAATCAATTAGATGTTGCCCGAGACGTAACAACATGTGCTCCAATGGTTAATTCGTCACTAATATTGTCGAAACGATTACCATATTGCCGGAAGTGCAAACAACAAGGACACAAGAAACAGGATTGTCCACGACGTACAATCCTGTCAAATAAGGTGATGATTAATGATGATAATGAACAGATAAATGAAGGGGGAGATATGAATCAGCACACTCCAACAGTTAATACAACTGGGTCGAGTGATATTGATGCAAAATTTCCCGTGGTAACGCGAGTCGATTTACATTATGAAAGTCCACATTTAATGGCAGGTGACGAAGAACGTGAAGTGATTGCACCGGTACTCACGCGTGATGTAGCACTAAACGAATTCAATCAAACCGCTGATGTAAACTATTTTCAATCGATGCCAGGTGGAAACGTGGAACAAATTTCCCGTGTTTCTGCTCTTCAACATCAAGTATTAATTGATGCATTTAAGAACGCAGATAAAGAACTTAAACGTACAAATGCTGATCGAAGCATCGACTCGGATGTTGATATGGAGCGTAAGAAATCACATATATGTAATTCATCAACCTCAACTTCAGGTGAAACTGAAGGTGGAGAAGCGGTTGAGAATTAAAACGAAAACAAAAAGAAAAAAAAACAAGTTAAAATTAAAGAAGTTGTCCGAATTAAAAATTCCATCTTATTGATTAAATTATGCTCAGAATTATATCTTATAATATTAGGGGAATAACAACATGCAAAAAACAACAATTGCTCAAAATATGGTTAAACCAAAATCCACATGACATTGTTATGCTCCAAGAAACACATATGACAAAATTTTTCCATCTTGAAAATTTTAAAAATTCGTTCCTTGATTATAATATTAGGGGGGCTTTGGGGACATGAGTTGCTGGGGGTGTTTTAATTATGATTAAAAAAAAATTTAATATGATTGATTATGGATCAGATACTAATGGTAGAATAGTTTATATTAAAATTGAATGTAATCATGTCCCAATAGTATTAGTCAATGTTTATGCTCCCGCTCAAATAACAGAACGATGTTCGTTTTTTAAAGAATTATTTTTATATATTCCTTCTACCAAATGGATTATCATCGGAGGGGATTTTAATTGTACTCCGAACAATCAACAAGATAGAAACAAAGTAGGTGCACAAACAGATAATCTATCATATCGCATATTAATTAAAGAGGTGATCAATCCATTATTGTTAACTGAAATATTTAGACGTAAACAACCTAGGAAAATTATTTATTCATATCACGCAAGTGCAGGTAATTATCATAGTCGTATTGATCTGGTATTTGGTTCTGATATTATATACAAAAATACACATGATATTGGGTATGTTCCAGTGGGCATATCAGACCATGACGCATTAGTTTTATCTATTAATATACCACCATTAACCGATAAAAATATGCATCGTAGATGGATATGTAATCCTAATGTAATTAAAAGGAAATCCTTTTTAGAAAAATTCCAAAAAATATGGAACATTATTATCAACACAGCTGATCTTAATACAACTGAATGGTGGAATGATTTCAAGACAAGCCTAATTATGATTATACAACAAGAAGAAAAAGAACTTAATCGTGAAACACGACGTGAATTAGATGAATTATCTAAAGAATATCGTTTTAGAGCAACTAACCCATCCAATGATGATTTAGCACAATTGGAAATTATTAGAAAAAAAATTCATGATGCATTAACAGAAAAATTCATTAATAGTATTCCAAGTCAAGGTGACCGTGATTTTAAATGTCTTAGTAATTTAGCTAAAGCGAGATTTGCACATGGTAAAGCAAATCAATCTAGAATCGCTTATCTTATTCACCCATCTAAAGGTCGTGTTGAAACAGATAATGAAATGATGGAAATTTGTTGCAACTTCTATCAAGATTTATATAATGTTAAACCAATCGATACATCTTATTGGAGTGAATTATTCGAAGATATAACAACACTCAATCAAAATGATATTGACTTACTTGATCGTGATATAACAACTGGTGAATGTCTTGAAGCTCTTAAAGCTATGCAATTAGGTCGAGTTCCAGGTGATGATGGTTTAACGATTGAACTATGGAGATTTATTTTTCCAATAATAGGAGGTCATTTTATCAAGATGGTTAATATAGCTAAAGATAAAGGTAATTTTCACGATGGATTTCTTAATGGTCTTCTTACTCTATTAAAGAAAGGAAGTGAATTTAAAGGAACGATGAAGAGTTTTCGACCGCTCTCACTAATGAATATCGACTATAAAATTATAACCAAAGTATTAAGTTCAAGACTAAAGAAGGTTATGAACAAAATCATACATTACAATCAAACATCAGGCATTCCCGGAAGAACTATACATGATAATATACATTTAATACGTACAATCATAGATTATCATTCAAGAAACCGTATACCTTTAGGAATTACAATGTGGGATCAAGAAAAAGCTTTTGACAGAGTGAACCATCTTTATTTATTCGAAGTGTTAAGGCGGTTTGGATTTGGTAATAATTTCATCCATATGATTAAGTTGTTATACACCAATTCCACATTTACAATTAAATTTAACAATCTCCTGAGTGAAAAACTATTCTTTAATTCAGGAATTAGACAAGGTTGCTCACTTTCTGGTTATCTTTATGTTTTGTGTTTAGAACCGCTGTTAAATTTAATAAGAAAGAACTCCAAGATACCCGGTGTTTTAGTTCCAGGTTGTCAATATAGATCTCTTGTTAACACAATTCTTCAAAACGATGAAACAAATATTGAAATTAAAACATTAGCATATGCTGATGATGTATGCACATTTGTTTTAAATACAAATGATGAATTAGAAACTTATGAAATGTTTAAAAAATATAGTCATGCGTCAGGCGGTAAAACAAATGATACAAAAACAGTTATATTTTGGATAAGTGACTGTCTCGATCCTCCATCTTTTAATGCGAAAATTGAAAGAGAGAAATGTACTTTCCTGGGAATACCAATGGATACTCAAGGTCAGTTACCACAAGAAGAAATTGATAAAATGGTTAATAACATCAAGAGAGATATAGGACTATGGTCCTCAATAAGACTGTCCTTATGTGAAAGAGCAAGCATTCTGAGATGCTTTATAATTAGCAGATTGGTTTATTGGTTTTCATCAATGTTAATTAATAAAAATGTAATTAAATCGATCCAAAAAATTTGTAACTCCTTTTTTTGGGGAAGAATACATCCTTTTATAAAATTCCAAACTTGTGTTGGAAGAAAAGAGGATGGTGGGTTTGGTCTTATACATTTAGAATCTATGATCATTTCTTATAGAATTAAATGTGGCTTAACAATTACAAATACAACACCGAAAATATGGAAATTGTTTGCATTACCGTATGTAGGTTTACACTTATATAAATATGCACCTTGGCTATGGACAAATCTAATCCCACATTTACACGATGATAAGCAATTTTTTAGTGATGTAGCAATACATACTGCTAAATGGTTAAAACGTGGTAGTAATGTAATTAATAATGGAAATGATATTTCAATCTATTGGAAGCTTATCAATTTAAATATTTACCAACCTCCAGTATGTTACGAAAGGATCAACCACTTGAAAAATATTCAATTTTACAAGTTGATACATCATAGTAAATTACCATCCAACATCATAGAATTCTGGACATCATTAGCTAATTATGGAATAAATACACATGATAGACTTGGTAAAACATTGGAAGAGAAGAAATGTTTATTCTGCTCATTACCAGAAACATTATCACATATTTTCATTACTTGCTCTTTTTTTAACGAGATTTACAAATTTTTATTTGAATACATTAAAAATACGTTTAATGTATCAATTCCAAGAAGTGAATATGAAATCATTTATCTTAAAATTGTCTCATCAACAACATCGAGGATTTTTCAAAAACAAATTACATACTCGATTGGTAATTACCTATATGCAATTTGGTCATATAGATGTATCATTAACAATCGAAATCAAAAAGATCATCCTGGTAAATATCAAGATAGGTTTATGATATATATGAAAAATTTTCCTTTTGAAAATGGTTAATTGTTAGCGTCTTTGGATGGTACTTTATGACGCTGACTGTCCAAGCATGTCGTCATCCTTTCTCTTTTTTTCCTATGGGTGTTTCGTTTGATTATACATATGCATGTATACATATTTCTCTCTGTCCTAGGTGTGGTTCGATAGATTATATATATATATATATATATCGTGCCCTGTTTTATTTCTCTCTGGATATTATTTTGACCTTGATTTACATCAATAAAAAAAATTGAGGATATGTATGAAAAAAAAATCGACGGATCTGATACATGTTGCGATGAGGAAATCGTGCGGGTTGATGGTAACATCGATCTGCCAGAGCAACAGTTTCTTTATAATTGTATTGAATAATCAGTAATGTACGTGTAATGCTGTGACGAACAACTCAACTACAGATATTCACTGATGTATGAAATTAACAGACTTAATGTCTCGTTCATAACAATAAACGGTGGTGTGATTTTCTCACGCCATGGCGTTTTATGATCACCACAAAAAGAAGGACGACATTACAACAAAATATATGACTTGAGAGGGTGGGTATCAATGAAAAATACAATCCACAGGCACACCCACACAAGAATGCGTGCTATTGGAATTGAAGATTTTGTTGACCATTCAATAATAATGGCAAGGATATATTCAGGTTGTAGATCAAGATAGTCAATGAGTTGATTCAGCTAAATGATGAAATAAAAATTTCGTGTGTTAATTCAAGTATACATATCTGTGCATGAATTATTGGATGATGAGATTGTAATGTTTAAATAACCGATATTTCACTGGAATAAATTCTCGTAATAGCTGTTTGAAACGATACGGCAAACGAGTCAAAGTTACTTGTTATATATAATGCCAGACTGAAAGAAAATAGTATGTTGTATATTCAAATCTTTTAATGCATTCATAAGCATGATTTTATTACTATCAGTTGAAAGAATGACTACACGTGGTTTCTTATAAACATGTATTATTTGTAGTCCTATTGTAGCAAGTAAACCTAATTCAGTGGATCCTAAACGAACGTTCTTTTGTAAAACAAGTTCACCCATCTAAATATCATCACCAATACCTCTAAACAGAACATAGGCCTACTGAAGATAGTTTACCAAATCCAAGTTAAACACATACCTAATATATCTTGACTCAATGAACATTCAGGAATAATACACATACTCTTCTCGTATCGGATAATTTAGCACCGATATTAATCACTACACATTGATCTTCCACAAGTGGTGTATTAGTCTGAATTAAAAGAGTTCGAAGTCGAAAAAAACAATTCAATATTTTCTCCTGCAACATATATAACTTGGTGTGCCGATATTGATGGCACGCTTCGATGATTCTCCTTCCTTCTCTTTCTGTTCTCTTTCCATTGTTCTAATATCTCTCTCTCCTGTCTCTCTTCTATCTCTCTCCTATATATACGTGCGTTATGTATGAAGTTGTGACACTCTGGAGATGTCAGATGACACAATACACCATTATGCCGACGGGCATAGGCGACACTCTCTAGTTTTGTCGTTACACTCTGGATAACTTGAAGTAGGCTAATAAACATTTTTGCCAAGAGTGGCACAAGCTACTCTAATCAAGTTGTTCGTTACAATCGGTTCCTGTCGAAATCGATGATCGGGACTTTCAGGAAATGATCGGATCCGATCATAGACAAACGCCGGAACAGAGAGACTTCCTGCGACATTCCACCGGATTCCGTCGGACTCCTATGCAGCTCAACCAAGATTCATCTGGATTATATAGAGATCTCTTCTCGCAAACATCCATTTGATTATCAATGCATCCACAACAGATTTTCCCGGATTATAAAAGCATCCACTATCAGGTTTTCCGGATTACAAAGTCATTCTCATTAAGATTATGTGGATTAAATAAAAATCCATATTATGATTTTGAGGATTACAGACAGAATCATCCACATCAGGATTATCTCGATTGAAAAATAATCCACATCACGATTAGGTACTGCACGCCAATCATCTAGGAACATTCCTAGATACTGACTTCGATCACCTGGCATCCTCCCTTGGAGCCTCACTTCAAACACCTAGCATCCTCCCTAGGAACCTCACTTCAAACACATAGGATCATTCCTAGGTACAACACGAAAATCATCCAGGATCAATCCTAGACACAACACACCAATCAACTAGGATCTTTCCTAGATACCACACACCAATCAAC
>CAJNYU010001930.1:0-27994 GCA_905331475.1 Rotaria socialis | reverse complement strand
AAACCTCAAAACCAAAACCTCAAAACCAAAACCTCAAAACCAAAACCTCAAAACCAAAACCTCAAAACCAAAACCTCAAAACCAAAACCTCAAAACCAAGACTTAAAAACAAAACTTCGATACCAGTTTTGGTTTTGGCGCATGCCTATGAATGAAGGATTAATAAATAAAAAAGACTATACCAAACAACAAGTGTTTCTAATATATAATTTTCTATCATATCTATTTTTTGACGAACATTTGAATAGCTTCCCAATCACCAATAGTCATACGTTGTGCACGTGATTTATCTGACTTCCTAAGCATATTACCATACGATGCTTTGTTTCAATTATATTTTTTTACTAAGAGCATATTTGATAGCATATATATCTTTCACAAGAAAAACTCGAACGGTAGCACCGTGTACCATTGGTTGTTGATTCGATTCAATAGTGATTTCCTTTTCAATAACAGTTAAAAAACAATAGACATCGAGTTTCTTTCTGACTTTTTCAATTTGATCAACTATTGATCGGGCTGCAGAGGCATTTGTTAAGAAATGTATATTTCATAGTAAACAGTAAGACATATGACTGCGTGTGACGATGTTTCTAGTTATCTTCTAAAAGAATACCTTGAATTCTTATGAATCTCTTTAATTCAATGATTTTCTTTTCTTATATTATTAGACTATCATCATACATATACATATTAACAACAAAAAATAACTAAAAGCTTAAAAATAAGAGTTAATCTTGGTTTAGTTGTTCACATTTTGATGCAAAAATATTTACAAGTTGACTGTTTCTTGCTCATCATTTTGGTCAACGGGTCTTGTGAGAAGAGCAGAGTCTTCTGCAGCCATACTTCGCATTTCAATAGCAGCAGGCGAAGAAATATTCACCATCGTCGTCACTATCTCAGGTGGTTGTTTAGGCATTAGAATAATCATTGCAAAGTCTCGAATAAAAAACCATCCCCCTTGAATTACCATTATATCAGTAATAAGTCGCTTTTCAAGTGTACTTAATTGATAAAAGCCAATATTATTTGGTATAGAGCTCATAATAGTGAATAGAGCGCTCAAAATCATTGTCGAGAGCTTTATCCAATTTTCAACATTACAGGGCGTTAATATTTTCTTGCTCACTTCGCAATTTATTTTCAATGTGCTTTTATTTGTCATGAATATGGCACCGGGTTGTGGCAAATTGTATTTATATCGTTGCCAGAACTGGTTGATCACTCCTGTACTCATTCCAGCGATACAACCAGCCACAAAACGTGTAACTCCATGAATCAGAATGATTTGATTTTCACTTGTTCTAATTGGGAAAGCATCAGTTATTTGATAATCGTTGCTATGTTGTGTTGTATGCAAAGCAAATCTTTCAATATACCACAATATGAAAAGACTCTGAAGTAAATAATTAATAGTAAACGTCTGCCACATAACGTTTAAAACAATCGCATTGGGTAGTTCCTGGCAGAAAAAACGTTTTAAAGCTGCTTTTCTATCTTCATTAGATGTACGTCTGTTTATCATTTCAGGCTTCGCCATAAAAATGCCACCAAATAATTTTACACTACAAGCCATGCCTACTCGTGAGGCATTAGTATGCAAATATCCAGCCGCCAATTGGGAAAGAGCCGTCGCTATTATAGTTATTTCCGATGTTTTACCAAAGATGATTGCAGTTATTGTGAAGACGATGGGTACACTTGAGAAAGATAGACTATAAGCAATCGCACCCATATTAATCCCGCAAAGAAATGTTTTGCGGACACTGAAATTTCGCTGAATTTCGACACCATCGGTAGTGTTATTCGCATTCATATTTTTCGTTGAAGGCTTATGCGAGACAGAAAGCATATCTATATATAATACAGGAGTGATATGCATCAATTGCCTTGTAAACATTTATTTATTCATGCGCCATTTCAAGCTTGACTAGGTATTTTGCTCTCTTCCAGCCTTTACCATGATGCACGTGCACTTCGAATCGGCAATCACATGCTAATAATTACGCTTGGATTCGAGTCGGCTTTTTCCGTGTTGAAAAAAATGCAACATTTGAAAAAGCATTGCACAGCGTTAAAAAGTAACACTGACTCTAAATCATTTACATTAGATAACTTCCTAAAAGAATCACCACAATCTTTAGATTTCTTAGGAATATTATCGAATTTTCTTTAAGCAAAATAAAATGTAAACACTGCTAATATTATACATACAATAAGGGACGAATAAATATCTCGATCATAATTTCTATAATATATGATAATCAATGAAGTAGTGAACGAGAATAGCATAGCTTTCACTGAATATTGACGTCTTTTTATTAACTATTCTATGATCAGCAATTTTAATAGATTGTCGCAGCAGTTATTTAAAGGAACAAGTATATAGCACTTCAAATATATTTTAAAGCATGAACGAACTGCATCCGTGCTAAATTGACAATTTTATTCAAGTTCAGTTTGATAAGCATATTCAATAATCGAATATGAAAGAAAGGAACAAGTTTGTTGGTTAGGGGAGCGGCTAACCCAACCTATTCTTCAACACAATCGACAACTCATCATAGAAAAGAAGGAAAATAACGAATATGTTCCATTCTTATCAAAAGAAAATAGTATGCAATCATTTTTTGTCGAAAGTTTTCGTGACTTATTATCCGTATAATACAAATTCATAAAACTAATATTTTGTATCTGTAGTTTTGCATATCGTCATCAACATTCATACATCTTGGATAGTTTATTGTTACTGAAAAAATACCATTAAGCTGATATTTGAGTTTTTTTTTTTCTACGGAACATATTCTAATGAACGTTTCATAAAAAAAATTAAGCGCGACTAATAAAATACTGTAACGCGTAACAAATATTTCTAATAAGTTTACATTTTATCCATTTGATCAATAAACATTTGAATAGCGTCGCAGTCATCAATAGTCGTGCGATAAACAAATTCGTTTAATACAAATAGTTCAAATGATTCGATTTAATAGCGAATGGCTTTGCAAGATCAGACTGAAAACAATCATCATCAATTTTTTTTCTTGCTTCTTCAATTTTGTCCTGAGACGGAGAACTCCAACTCGGAGTTGACTCCTTTCTTCATTAGAGTTGGAGTAAATACCTTTTTTCCAAGTATGATTTATCTCCTGTTGATTGTATTTCTCCCCAGTGTAGAACGAAAACAAAACACGTGCACGGATGTAATTTTCATGAAGCAATTGACAGACTCGCAAATATATGACCTTGAATTAGTACATTGAGAGAGAATGAAGAAATTATGTTATTTTTGTCAAAAGGAATCATTTTTCATATTTACATTGTTTGGAATTGAAAGTTTTGTACGTTCCAGCTACATTTGATTTTGTTGAGCGGATCTTCTCGCAAAGTCAATAGTTTATGAGGCCACATCGATGTCATTGGTCAAAAGACATGTCATCTTGATGTATTGAACTAATATTTCAATTTTAGATAGAGATTCTATAAAACAATAATAATTCTACAACTCATTGATACTATTCGTACACTCTTATTGAAAAAGTTTTGCATTTTAAGATGTGATCAATTATTGATTGTGCTAAGGAATTTTAGAAAAGTCATGTTTTAAGGTAATGTTTTCACCAAATATCTCATGAGTTTCTAGTTGATAATTTTAGTGCAGATTGGAAAGATCAAGAAATCTCTGCTTATTCTGAAAAATAAATTTTATTTCAAATTCTAATGAAGCTTTTAATTAGAGTTGACTAAGAAAATTCTTGTCCGTAAAGTTTTTTTCTAAGTTTCAAGTTGTATCGTCTTTAAACAAAATATAATCATAAACTTTCTAACAGATAAAATCGCTTATAACTCCCTTTTGGTTGAGAGCTACTGCTACAAATAAAAAGCTGAAATATTCTTTCGTTTTTCAAAACATACTTTGGTTTAACGCCCTCTTTCGATAAGTTTTTTTTTCTTCTCTATTACATATAGAGGATGGCAAACATTGACTCAATATGCTGATTATATTGTGTGATTGTATCTATTTTTCTGCTGTTCCATTAAGAAACTAGCAATAAAATAGCAAGCATCTTTCATACATTGATAATTTAAATGTCGGACGAAGAGTGAGCATATTCGGTTGCTGCTATAATTATTTCTCGCTATTATTACAATTTTGATTTTCTCAGCTAATCTATTTTTTTCTTCTCGCTTTAATTATGAATAAGCCACGAAGTGATCACCGGCAGCTTCCAAATCCAATGAATTCCAAAAAGTAATCACCATAGATGTGCATATGTCGCTTGATTTTGCTTATAAAACTTCTATTTTATTTCTCTTACTTATCATGACTAAAACATTTAGAGTAATGACGTCACATGATGATCAACATGATGCAAATAAAAAAGTTAACATTCGAATTAGTGACACAACAGCTATGAATATTCATAAAGCCGCTGTAACACGTGATTATATTAAGCAACCACGATTGAGTAAAGCGAAACAGAAAAAGAAACCAAGTCTCTGAAAAATCAACTGTTTACTTTCTAGCATATAAAACCGTAGTCGGTGTCAATGGTCCATTGGTAATTTTGGATAATGTTAAATTTCCAAAATTTGCTGAGATCGTCAATTTAACATTGCCCGATGGTACTGTACGTAGTGGACAAATTCTTGAAGTATCAGGATCAAAAGCCGTCGTACAAGTATTCGAAGGAACGGCAGGCATTGATGCTAAATATACAACAGTAGAATTCACTGGTGACATTTTACGTACACCAGTATCAGAAGATATGCTTGGTCGAATTTTTAATGGTTCAGGAAAACCGATTGATCGTGGCCCAACCGTTTTAGCTGAAGATTATTTAGATATCAACGGTATGTGCTGAGATTTTATGATGAAAAAAAAAACATAATCGTCGGATAAAATAGGCGAACCAATTAATCCATTTTCACGTGAATATCCTGAGGAAATGATTCAAACAGGTATATCAGCTATCGATGTCATGAATAGTATTGCTCGTGGTCAGAAAATTCCAATATTTTCAGCAGCCGGTTTACCACATAATGATGTAATGTGTTCTATCTCTTGTTGTTGTTCTTTTTGTAAGAAATTTTGTTTAAGATTGCTGCACAAATTTGTCGTCAAGCTGGTCTCGTCAAACATGCAAAGGATGCAGTTGATGGTGACGATAATTTTGCTATTGTTTTTGCAGCTATGGGTGTATGTTATTTTTTTTTGAATATCTTATATATATATATATTTATTTGAATTATTTTGCAAGGTTAACATGGAAACTGCTCGTTTTTTCAAACAAGACTTCGAAGAGAACGGTTCTATGGAAAATGTTTGTTTGTTTTTAAATTTAGCCAATGATCCAACGTAAGAATAGAACGAAGAAAAAAAATAGTCTTTGCATTTCATTTATTCTAAATAGAATTGAACGTATCATTACGCCACGTATTGCATTGACTACAGCAGAATTTCTTGCTTATCAATGCGATAAGCATGTGCTTGTTATTTTAACTGATATGAGTTCGTATGCTGAAGCTCTACGAGAAGTTTCAGCCGCTCGTGAAGAAGTACCTGGTCGTCGGGGTTTTCCTGGTTATATGTACACAGATTTAGCAACCATCTATGAACGTGCTGGACGTGTCTCTGGTCGACATGGCTCAATAACACAAATTCCAATATTATCTATGCCTAACGATGGTAAATTTCTATAGTAAAATAATTTCGAATTTAACTATTTTCTATTTCTACAGATATTACACATCCAATTCCGGACTTAACAGGTTATATTACCGAAGGGCAAATCTATGTCGACCGTCAATTACATAATCGGCAAGTAAGTAAAAGAAACTTCTGCTCTTTTTTAAATTGCGATTTGTTGTGACCATGGAAATGAACCAAAATCACAAAAATCGATTTTTTTCAAAAAGTTTTTATCGTCTAATTCATTCTTTAATTAGATTTATCCACCAATTAACGTCTTACCATCATTATCACGTCTAATGAAATCGGCTATTGGTGAAGGTATGACAAGAAAAGATCATGCTGATGTTTCGAATCAATTGGTATACTAAGCTTTTATTTGAATTTTTTGTTTTGTATTGTCTTATGTTTTTTTTCTAGTATGCTAATTATGCTATTGGAAAAGATATAGCAGCTATGAAAGCTGTCGTTGGCGAAGAAGCCTTATCATCCGAAGATTTACTTTATTTAGAATTTTTAGGCAAATTTGAAAAGAATTTTCTTACTCAGGGTATTTATATTCGAAAAGAACTCGTCGTGTCTTTATTGAAAAGTGTATTTCCTTCTGTTTAGGTGCCTACGAAAATCGTAGTATTGCAGATTCATTAGATGTATGTTGGCAATTACTTCGAACATTTCCACGTGAAATGCTCAAACGTATTCCACATAATATTCTTCAAGAATTTTATCCACGTGATGGAGGAAAGCATATACAACAAGCAACAACAACGGCTGAATAAGCGATATCTTATTCCGTCTTCTTATGCATTTATATCTATGTTTATTTTCTTAAGACTAGTGCAATACCCTAACTATTAGTATAATATTTATAACGACAATACTGATGCAACGATGACACTGTTCTTATTTCCATATTTTTATGTGATTTTATTTGTTTGTTAGCGTATTTCCTAGATCTTATCTTTTATAAGTATCTATACCCTGTTTTTCTCTCTCTCTCTTCTTCAATAATTATATATTGTTTGTGCATTTGAGATTATTGACAAGAACAAAAAATTATTTTCAACGTAAATTATGCAACGATTATTACGTAATTCTTATTTTAGATTACTCATTATTCCAAACTAATACTATATATACATAGACGAGAGTTAAATTTCAACCAGTGATAGTGAATATACTGAAACCAGTTTTTTCCTTTTCTTTTATCGTATGACCGATCAGAATATCATTAATCTTCGTTCGGCTGGCCCGTTTGCCGATGTTACTGGGCCGAGCACATTAGGCAGTGGAGCAACCGGTGGTACCGGCGATCAACGTAGCTCCAATTTAATCCATAGTCGTATTCAGCAACGAAGCCACAAAAAATACTTTAACTACAGTTCAAGTATTGGTCATATTTTTCTTGGTTTGATTTAATTAAATCAAATTATTTTTAGGGTATTGGTGAGGAATTCAATAAAAAAAACGTCTATTACGTGCGTTCGAAAAGAAATTTGCCTGTAATGGCACAGTAGTTGAACATCAAGAATATGGTGCAGTAACTCAACTGCAAAGTGACCAACGAATCAATGTAAGTCAATTTCTCGAAGAAATCGGTATATGTCAAGTCGAACAACTCAAAGTCCACGGCTTTTAAATATAGAGTTATTATTCATGCGACACAATTTCTCACGTTCCGATATATTCTTGTGTTTCTGATTTATCTGTCTCGCAAATATACGTAGATCTGAAAATGAACTCTGTGAATATTGTCTCACTCTGTTGTTTTGACTTACGATTGAACCCTAACAAGTACAATCCATCAACACAAGAGGTGATCGGATCGAATTAAATTACGAATATAGTGAGATTACAAAGTATTATTATAACTATTGAACAATTGATTATGAGCTTTTGTTGAAATGCACTCATGTGAAAAGTATCTTTTGGACATGTTTTATTTATCAGTCAGTCACATACGATTAATTGTTTGTATTCTACCGCTTTCATATTGATTGTAATATTCATGTTGCAGAACTGACCTTGTTCACTAGAATAGACTATACTGTGAAAAGTGTTTAATTCATTCACAGCATGTAATTACTAACAAAAATCTTCTCATAAATATTTACCGTATTGATGTTAAGTCACCTGCAAATGACATATGAATTTAAAATGAAAAGGATGTTATAAGGAATAAAAAAGTTATTTTGTGAGTAATCACGAAACTAATGCAAAATTAGTCAAATCGAACATTTATCTTTAAAGAATTTCATTTGTTGAATAGACGACAACAGTCTATCAATAGTTATTGAGACAACATTTTCAAGTATTCACTTTAGGCAACTGTGCACAATATAGAAAGTAGTCATGCTGATCATAGATTGGTGAGGAGATCGAACATTTTTGAAATTGAAAATTAGCATACATAAATATTTCAATTGAATCAGACTGAAAGATTTGATTCTTTTTCATTATAACTTTGTCTTACTGAAGTGTTTGTGAAAGGGAATAGTAATGAACGATTTTTTCTTAGAGATTACTCACTATAGTATTCGAGATCTATTAACGAGTCAACCCATTATAGTTCAAAATTTTTGTAAGTACTATATGATTTTTCAATTAATTTGTTTTTTTTTGATCATTGAAAAACAAAAATTTAACTAGAATATTGTCCTTCGCTATTTAACAATAAATTGTAGGAGATTGTTAATATTAAAAAATATAAGATTTTAAACTACTTGTGACCTCTTTTTATTCACCTGTAATCATTCATAGGCTGTGACTCATTGACTCAACATTTAAAAATGCTTCCTCAGTTAATTTATTTTTTATTCTTTCGATTTTATTGCTGCGATGACCCACGCCATAACAGGTGAGTATAGTATTGACAATGTCTACAAAAGTTTCGATAATGTGATTGACAAGTTCGATCATAAATCAATTCATCTTTATCAATTTATTTTTGCATTTCGAGAACTATCAAAGTGAGAATCTACAACGCACTGAATTATTTTACAACTATTTTTGTTTCATCAAATAGGTTTTTTAATCATTTGAATGTAGTATTTTCATTCGTTGCACATGATCTTGTTGATAAATTTAATATTATTGAGAATCTTTGTAAAAATAATCCTAAAGATTATCAAACTCTACAAACCATGATTGAATATGAAACGTCCAAAGATGACAAAATTGGATGCGTTACACTCTTACGTTTACTAAGAGCTTTACAATTTATTTATTTTTTCTTAAAACGCGCTATCGTCACGCCGACGGGGTCATCATCAACAAAACAAGTTGCTTGGGATGTATACAAAGAAACTTTACATAAACGACATAATAAAGCACTTCAATTAAGTATTTGGTTGGCAACAGCAACAATACCTAAACGTGAAGTATTGCATGAAACTTTATTACGTGGTGAAATCGAGCCCAATACGGCTGATAAATGTTTTCCGATAATTGAAATTGTCTATCGTAATGTTTACAAATTATATGAAGATAATGATCTACTTGAATTAGTGCCATTGTGATAAATCAAACATAATATCGTGTCTTTTTATTTTTACCTTTTTTCGAACGCAAAAGCAAGTTTTACATGTCAATTTGTATTGTCTTTTATTTATTTCTTAAATTTTAATTAATAAAAGTATAATTAACTTTTTCGGACGCCTAATGCAGATATTAATATGGCGAGAATTATAACTCCAATAAAAATAGAAGCAATAACTTTGACTTTCTTTAAAAACAAATTGAGTTTTGGCATAAAACTGCATTTTAAAGTTTTTAAAAATCGTATTTTCAATTTTCTAACCAAGAAGTTTAAAATAAAAATGCATCGTAATATACCATTAGATGCAGAATTTGATTCTGTACAAAATGGCTTATTTAGTTTTTACTCTCATTTCTCAGGGCAGCTTCGAAGCTCTTGTACACTTTCTAACTTACTGTGCAATTATTGAGCTCCTATTTCAATGAAGCAACTTGATTTTTTTTACAGAAGGATATATCTACAGCAGTGATCAATATATAGAAACATGAAATATTTTTAAGCATGTGAAGTGCTTCAAATTTGGTCGACAAAAAAACATGTCACAGTGTTACGTTTGTTTGCATTTTGTATCTGAGCGAAAATAGTTTAGAAAAAAAGATTTTTTACGCTTGAAAACCCATTCAGTTCTCGACAAAGCTGGTACCATAAGCATTTCATTTGAAGAAAGAATTTGTCAAAAAATTAGAGTTTTATAAGCAGCCCTAGAGAAAAAGGTCCTTTTTTGCCAGTGTTACGCGATGATAAAACCTTTCTAGAAATGCGAGAGTTCAGTCAAACTGGATCATTTTTGCAATATAGATAGATTATGATAAACTGCGTCGAATGATGTTTAAATAACCTTGTTAGCTCTGATGCCTTTCAAGATAATTGCAAAACAATTTGTCAAAATGTCACAGCGTTACGTTTGGACAAGCCAATATATAGATTTTACCAATAACTAAATCTAGCACTTTCATGTCGTGAAATAGTACGTTCGACATCAGGTATTGTATCTTGCTTAGTTGGACCATCGACTAGTGGATGTATCAGTGGCAAGCATCATATCTCGGTTATTTCGAAGCTCCTAAAATATTACATATTTATTCTTCGTAGAAGCGTAATTGAACAATTAGTGAAAGACACTTCAAGATTGAATAGTAGTGAAGAAGTTGACGCGTGGATCACTTTCAAAAATAGAAAAAACACATTAGTTAAAAGAATTTCAGTAGCATGACTGACGATCACAAACCATATAATTTAAGCATTTAGTCTTCAAAATTTTGCTTTACAGGCAAGAAATTTGTTCTTTTCGTTTGTAATAATAAATTCTTTTAATAGTTGTAGAAGATGTTCCTGTCATATACTAACTGATGTGGAATATTTCGATTGTTTATTATTCTAAAGTTTTATTTATTAAATATTGAAAATCTAGTTTTACATACATTAGCTGTTAAACTATTGTTAGTACGTGCCAACATCTTCCGTATATTCTGCGTTGTTCAGTCACGTAACTCCGTCTCATTTTCCGCTCGGCAGGAAGCATCATTGTCTCTTCCGTTTCAGCTAAAAAATAAAAAAATATTGCTTCACTCTTTTTTTTATTGTTTTCATCATGATATAACAGAAATATTAGCTTAATCGGAGAACAACCAGTTATATATATATATATCTTCTTTTATTTCATTTTGTCAATTGATTGAATTTTTTTTCTATTTACTACAAAAGATTTTGGTAGGATCGATCTATAATCATGATACTTTTTCTGTTCTTTTAGTTTTCAAAATATTTGATTGCATGCCATTATTAAGATCCTGTATCACATATTTAACATATGATAAATGAAGTGTTTTATGAAAATTCTGCATATTTAAAACAAAGAAAAACTTCTTTTATTTACGATACGATTATTATTATTTTTTATTCTATGGATAGTGAATACAACCTTTTCTCTTGAGCTCCGCTTACTCAATCGTATGACGAATATGTGACGGAGATGCCTTAGAGGAGGAAAAAAGCAAAAACAGAGAAAAAATCGGAGCGAATAAAGAACGTGTCATTTACTTCTTCATTTCTTTTTCCTTTCTTTCAATGCAAATCATCAATAACACGACTACAGATGACAATAAATCTATTTTTCCAGATATACATTGCTTCTTTTCATAAACGTTTATTGACACCGAGACTTTTTATTATTCTTTTCCTATTTTGTAATAAAATATTAAATTTTATTTTTAAAATTCCACTTTTTTTCTTCTTCCTTTCTATTCTATTTAAACTAACAAAAACTTGACATAATAAATGCATTTTTTATTTTAATAATCGCTGGCCTATATTTTTTAGATTATTGTTTTTAGTTACCATGGCATCTTTTCATTGTAAGTAACAATTGTTGTTTACTGTTTATTTAACTGCCTATTAAGATAATTTGTATGTATAGTGTTCATCGGCATATTATTATTTTCAAATTCCTATCAATTAATAAAGTCACAACCAGAAAATCCAACAATATCTACTAGTGTATCAACATCAAATGCTAATATTACAACAGCTACACCTATTACTACAACCATAGAAAATAAGACTGATGTAGCAAACACAACAACAACAACAGTTATATATCTCAGTACGACAACACGTTTGATTGTCAGTACTACAGAAAATGCGCCCGATGCGACTACAAAAACAGCGAAAACTACCGTATCAACAACAATAACAACAACAACTTTACAGATCTCTGCATTGTTGAATACAACATCTGTAGAACAGCTAACTACATTGAATGTTAATAATGGTTCTTCTAAGACATGTAAGTAAATTTGAAAATCACTGACCATAATTATAGAGTTTATTGTGGAGAATTTCACATTCTTTTGTTTTTCATCGATAAATATGTATCATATTAGAAACAAAATATTTTAATTTAAATAGCTTCATCAAGATCGAGGTGGTGGCTTATCACTTCTATAATAGTAGCAGTAGTGGTGGTAGTCAGTATTGGGTTTATCTATTATCGACGAAAGCCAACACCCTATAGACGGTATGTATAACACTTTTTTGTATAGAAATTAGGTAGCATGCTAAAAATAGTATCAGTAGAAAAAGAAAGAAACGGACAAATTTCTAGTTTATAATTTAAATAACATCAATCTCATGTATTTTATCCTGTGACTGTGTTTAGTTGATTTTCATGACATCAATGATTCGAGTTTTTGTTTTTATTAGATTTCTTGACACTTGGCAATCACCTGATGATGATCTAGATAATATCATTCAACTTGAAGAACCTGATACATTAAACAGACAATGGCCACAGAGAATAACTTTAGCATAATTATTGGTTTATTTTTGTTTTGTTTACACTACTGTATTTTTATAGAAAGAAACATATTTTTGTTATGATATTCTGGATAAATGCTTTTACGTCAAGGTGCTCGGAGATTCCAACCACTTTCCTTTGCTCGTCTTTCACGTTCAGTGATTTTCATTTCATTCCAAACGTTCGGCCGTGGTTGATCACGTTTTTTTGTATCGCATTGAAATTGTAATATATAAGCACGACGCGGCTCATTTGATTGATTAGGACCAGTATAGTGTAGCGTACGGCAATGATGAAATGTAGCACCACCGCTTGGGAGAGGACATGAACTGATGTTTTCTACATATTCATTTGGATTATCAACTTCAAGTCCGTGAATACGTGGATTGTTATTTTGAGTGTGATGAGAAAGTACATCCGATAGACGATGAGAACCAGGTATAAACTGCATACAACCATTTTCGATTGACACGGGTTGTAGAGCAACCCACACGCCAAGCGATTCATAGGCTAATGTTGGATCCCAATAAGCTTCGTCTTGATGCCATGGAGTCGGAAGCGAATTAGATGTTGGAGGTTTCATGATAGCATGATCCTAGAGATGAAACAGCTATTGATGGGCGAATTATTAATTTTTCGATCGGCCTACTCCTTTAAATTTTGTACCATCACCAAGTAGAGTTTTGCTGACAGCATAAGCATTTGCATACATTTGAGTATTATATAAATCGAATCCTGTCATGTTTTTGCCATAAATTGATGGCCATAAAAGTTGTGGCGCAACTGCTTCTTTGTCATCGGTATCTTCGGAGAGTAAATCAAAAAAATTGCCATGTTCCCGGCCGATTTTAGCAGCAAACCACTACAAGAAAATAATAAAATTAATTTCCTATTGGATCAATCATAATCGTACTTTATCGTATTGATCACGAATATAAGTTATTTCATCGTCATCAATGAAATGGTCAATACTTAAAAAACCGTTTGTGTTAAAAAATTCAATTTGCTCATTAGTTAATTGAATTGTTGGTTCTTTAACTGGTTTGTTGTTTTCAGGTAGAACAAAAAGAGCATGAGCTTGATGTGAATTTCTGATTGTCTCCTCCATGTAAACTTGTTTGAAGAGTAAATATGATACAAAGAAACAATATATAGTTTTATTTTTTTTTATCTATGCTATTTTAAATTACAACTTGATTAGAGCCTGAAAAAGGGTGTGCAGGTGAAGACATGTGATTCCTTATCGTTATAATTGAAACGAAATCTACATCAGTTATTTTATTTATTCAAAAATAAATTAAATGTTCTACTTAATACTTCATAAAACCCAAAGAATATTTTTCAAGTGTATCATTTAGAGTGAAGTGTATTGATACGAGAGTAGCCATGCCTATTTCGTAATAAACCTTGAGTAAGAAAAAAAAATATATATATCAATATGATATAGTAGCGACGTACTTTAGCGACTTTTGAATTCTATTACGCTATTCGATGGTGTATTTCACGTGCAGATTCAATGAGGTAAAACACAGAAAGAGAACAATTCCTAATCGACTTTTGTTATCTTCATATGATTTAAAAAGGTAAAATTTTGGTAAAGCGAGGCTAATGAATCTCTTATTAACAACTCTGAATACAACAACCATCTCTCCATCTCATGATACAGATAGTCCACTTTGGATTGGATATCTATCTGTTGTAATTGCAGTACTATTCTTTGGTTCGAATCTCGTTCCAGCTGGAAAATATCCTATTGGCGATGGTTTATCATTTCAATTTTTTATGTGTTGTGGTATTTGGATTGTTGGTCTAATTATTAATTTATTTGTACAAAGTCCTCAATTTTTCCCGTTAGTTTTAATAGGCGGAGTATTATGGACAACAGGAAATATTCTAAGCATTCTTGTTATTCGTATGAATGGTCTTGGAATGTCAATGTTACTTTGGTGTACAACAAATATGCTTGTTGGTAAGTTTACAGCATAAAATTTCAATTTCAATTTATTGTTTTAATCAGGTTGGGCTAGTGGACATTTTGGTTGGTTTGGTTTATTACCAGAAAATGTTGAAAAGCCAATTCTGAATTACATCGGTGTTACAATTGCTTGTGTAAGTGGTATTGCATTTTTAGCAATACGAACTGTACAACAAGAAGAAATTGCTGAAAATCCAGACGAACAACAACCCATTCTTCAATCATCATCAGTCGAAAACAAACCCAATGATACTGTACTAACAGCGAACACTGTTTCAACATCTAAACCTTTATCAATGTGTATTATCGGTTGTATATTAGCTGCGATTGCTGGTGTTCTATTTGGTTTTGTTTTTACACCAAGTACTTATATTCAAGATCATCCGAACAAATATCCAGCGGCATCGAAAAATGGTCTTCATTATGTATTTGCAATGTATTCTGGTATATTTTTTTCGTCCATGTTTTACTATGTAGTTTACATCGCTCTTAAACGTAATCGCCCGTATATTCATATTCAAAGCATATTGCCAGGTATTGTGTCCGGTATTATGTGGGGTATTGCACAAGCTGGCTTTCTCGTTGCAAATAGTATTCTCAGTCAAGCAATCTCATTTCCATTAGTAACAATAGGACCTGGCACAATTGCAATAGTTTGGTCAATATTTTATTTTAAAGAAATTTCTGGTCGAAGAAATTATTTGATTATAATTATTGGTACTTTTCTTCGAATTATTTCAGCTATACTGATTGTACTATCAAAACCAATACCACGATAAATCTGAGAAAAGACAGCCGTATTTTTTTGTGTATTTTATTTTATGTTGTGTGTTTTGTGTATATAACGAGTAGAAAAGAAACAACAACAATGATTATAATTGTCATACAAAAAATGACAAAAACAACAAAAAGAAAAACAAATTCCTTTTTTTTTCAACATTAGTTGCCACGTCCTCGACCACCACGGAATCCACCGCCACCACCTCGGCCGCCACTGCCACCTCGACCACCACGGAAGCCTCCACCACCACCGCTGCCACCTCGACCACCACGAAAACCTCCGCCACCACCGCTGCCGCCTCGGCCACCACGTTGGAATCCGCCTAGAAACAAAAGAAAAGCCAATTTTATTAAATTCGAGATAGGAAAGTGATATTAATGTTTTCGAGAGAGTAAAAATGAAAAACATTTTCTTTTAGCTTGAGTTAAGATTAGTTTTCTCGTATTAAACTGAACAAAATAATAGCATACCTCTACCACCACCACCGCCTCGTCCTCCACGTCCACCACCTCCTCCAAATGATTTTGTTCCTGGTGGTTTGGGTAAAAATCGACCTAATGGCAAAAGTTTATTTGGATCGACGAAAAGCTAGAAAAGAAAAAGAAAATTTTCCAGCAAAAATAAAACCTATTCAAATACTTTTTCATTTTTTTTAAATGAACTTGGATTCATATTTTCCAAGAGTGATATGGAGAACCACTAAATAAAGAAAAATAGGCAATGCATGTTAGATATCATCAAATTTGTTTTTCTTTCGTACATATTGTTTCATGGGACCAAATATTTCATCGACTTTACCAATTTGCTTTTTATTCTCAAGAAAAATACCGGCATTGAAATATGGAATCATCTCGTTTGTTGCTTTGCATACAAGTTGACTTTCACACGGATGTTCAAACGATCCAATTTCTATTAATAAATTGAATTCGTAATGAAAGAAAATGAATAAGAACAAAGAATTTCTTACCAACGACTGTGTCGGGTGGACCTTCGGGCTCACGATTGAATCTACCGCCACCTCCTCCACGACCACCGCCGCCACCTCGACCTCGGAAACCTCCACCACCACCGCGGCCACCACCTCCTCCTCTAGAATCTCCTCGTCCTAAATAATAAATACATGATAATAATACAGAAAGACTTTTCTAAAAATTTCATACCTCCTCGGAATGGACCCATTTATGGAATTAAATCACACGAAGAAAAAATACGAACTGTTGAGAATTTAGAGTTGATATAAACGGAATTATTGTCGAATTTCAAACGTATTCCATACAATATAGATATGTGTTTATTGGTGATCCTTTGCATACGAAACAACCAACCTAAAATAGAACCTCTTCTAATAGAGGGAGAGTCATGTATTATAATAGATGTCACTATTGACACGTCACAACTAGGTTTTTTCCGATCGTATTTTTATCGTTCTTTTTCAAGTTTGTCTTCTGACTTTTCTCCAAAATGTGTATCTTTTCGAGGTTTGTAAAAAAAAACGTCGACTCATCATTGCAAGACATTTATATAATAATGATTAAGAAATATCCGATTTCTTTTTCTTGTGTATGTTATTCATAATCAATATAATTTCATAATGTTCAGACAAATTTGTCTTCTCAAAAATGTGACATAGGTTGTATGAAACAAATTTGATCAGTCTAGGTAATATTCAATTTTTTTGTTCGCTTCTCGAACATTCCGTGAATCATCTGGACGTATAAAATCTTATATGAGTCAGCATTTCTACTACTTAAATCTTCATTTAAAATCGAGCTCTGGGACAGTAGCATATTGTTATTAACACGCGAATTATTACATTATATTAAAAAACTAATGGAACACAGACATTCGGGTGAACTCGCTAATAATTATCAAGATCGTATACTTTCTATACAATACCATGAATTACTTCAACAAAATCAGCCCATGCTTAATGAATATATTGAATTTTGTTCCGAACGACATGTTTTACCTATATTCAAGTTCAACATAAAGCAATTATATCTATATGGAACTATGAAATCAGCTACAGAAGCAGGTAAAATACTAGTTTTATTTGGATTCAACAAACGTTGAACTGAAAATTGGGTGATCGAGTCCAGCTAGTTTTTTACAGCTCAAATTAAGAAATATAACCCTCTACCTTTCTATGCGAGTCATATTTATAGCATATTTTTTCACCTGAGTATATCATGATTAATAGTTGAGTGAAATGAATGTGATAAGTTGCTGAAGGCTACGTAACTGTAAAATATATTGCACAATGTCACTCTTTGAAAAATTTCTTGATGATTCATTATCTAACATCAATATGAAATATTTATATACAATGAAAATATTCAACTTATCTTTTCTCATTCAACGAGGCGATGTAAGTCTTAAATATTACAGTTGGATTTTACCAGTTTCTTAAATAATATAGAAGAGCTCACGCAGGGAGTGCCGCCCTCTAGTCCTCATTAATTTAACTTGACACGTTCTATTGTCTTAGATCGATATATTTATGATTTTAACTAATTAAACTTGTCTTTTTTATTGAATAGAGCAACGATTTTTCGAAATACAAAACGAACTATTTGTTCAAAATGCTAAACAAGAAAGTGCAAGTAGCATTCTTTGGTGGTATGAAGCATGGGATGGTTCATGGCAAATGTATAATGTTAAAATTAAAAATGAGATAGAACATCATTATAAATCAAATATATTCAATGCAAGTATTTTTGGCTTATAAATAAATATATAAGTTTACTTGAGTTTTTCTCTAGTTTACGTTAATCAATGATATTGGCGAAACAATATCTTTTGATATTAACAGGAGGGAAGAAATTTATGGTCAACGAAAAAAACGTATCCGTCGCTCAAAGATTGACGAATTACAGCCAAACTACTGGACTCTTACTCCATTGGCTTTGTATGTTTCGTATTTATTTTTTCTATATTCAATCATTGATTTATTATTTTAGAGAACGATTTCTACTTGACGGAATATCAAAAGAGTATCTGATGGTTAGAGATAATTTTGACAAAAAAATGGAAGGACATTACGTAAATTTCAAGAACTCTCTTGTGAATCTATTTAATATGATTTCTATTTTTTTTTCTCTAGGAGATACTTAAATCTATTGAACGTATTCAAAACTTATGTTTATTCAAGCAATTTTGCGCATTACATGAATGTTTTATTAACAAATACGGTAATAATGACTTTGCAGCTATACATTATCTATTTCATGGTTGTCCTGAGTCGGCTTCGAATCAAATTATTGAACGTGGTTTCAATCGAAATTATTGTGGAATTAATGGTAAAACTAATTTTTGTTAAAATTTAATGCGATATAGCTTAGAGACAAACGGGTCGTTTTTCTACAAAAATCATATAGTTTTATAACAAAACGTAATCCCTAAAACCTCGAGTGTGCCGTGAGAGGCGTTTTAACTGATTTTTCGAGAAAGATAGATAAACTTACTTTCTTACATCCTGTTGCTGCACTTAGTGAACTAATGACTTTGATGCTTCTCTGTATTTATTTTATAGATGGTACCACCATAGCCAATTAGAGTTTATTCAATCCTGTCGGCAGATAGAATACTCCAAGTTTTCGTACCCTAAAAACACTGATACATTTATTCTCTTAGGATGTTGTTACGGACGTGGAGTATATTTCTCAAAGCATGCAGACTATTCCAATCGATTTGCAAAAACAAATGGAAACAATGAAAAACGAATGTTCTACAGTCGCGTTTTAATTGGTCGAAGTATGAGTGAGTTATGACTTTATATTTGATCGCAAAGGAATTTTGATTAACACATTTATTAATCTTTTTTTTTCAGTCGGTAACTCGACAATAAACCAGCCAAACGGTAATTTAATAAATCGAAAAACAAAAGAATGGATAAATAATTTGAAAGTTTTCTTTTGTTCTAGATGGATTTGATACAACAACGGATGGTAATCATATCTTTGTTTGCTATCACGATAGTCAAGTATGTAGAAAGAAATCAAAAAAATAGAATTGATAAGTTACTTTTCTTCTTTGTTTTTTTTTAGTGTTATCCAGAATATTTGTTAACTTATGTCTGAAGGACTTTTCCCATTGATATTAGAAAAGTTCTACATCAACCACGAACAACCAAACCAGTGACTTTTTGTTGTAAATAAGTTCTATTACATTAGAAATGTTTTTTTCCGTATCTGTTGTTTAAATTAATCTTGGCCTTTTATAGTAGAAGAACAAAAGATATTCAAGCAGTATCGTGATGTTGGATAGGTCAAATAGAAGGAATAGTTCATCGTGAAAGAAAAACTCTATTATTGAAATAAAAATTGGTGATCATTATAATAGTAAAAGAATAGTTCTTTTTCGATGCTACGAATTTATCTTTTAATAGGCCTTCTGATAGCTGCAAGTAGATTCGATTGATAGGCTTTGTTGTACCTAGACAAGTACTGCAAGCAATAAAAACATTGCAACATCGTTATTACATTAAGAGACGAAGTGAATCATGCATGTGTGTACATAGAAAGATTAATTTCTTGAGAATAAATCGTAAGAGAACTTTTTAAGAAAAATCATCTTCTGTGACATAAGAAGTTGTAACTGTACTTTTAAAACTCAGCACATTCAAAATGTCTACATTTCTTACTATAAGAACGCAATAGATTTACACAATGTCGCTGCGTAAATGTTGATTTTAAAAAGCATCTGTTTTTGCAGTTGCGTAAATCTTGTTTTTCTGTCATTCAATACTTTTAATGCGACAAAAGAATGGCATATATTTGGTTGGAAATGAAGATATTGATCAAATCTGCTTCAAATTCTCGTTTAGCATCAGAACTAAAATTTTTGATCTGGCCTGCTCGATATTTAAAAGTTTTGATCAGATTACATGAAATATAAATCAATACCGGAAATATTCTCATTTTGGGCTTAAAATTTCAGAGATTCATGCATTTTCTGCGACTTTTCATGTTCTATCTACTCGATTTCATCAGTTAAAATAACACAAACTCCAAGGAATCTTTCCATAGCATCGGATGGCGCAGAGTAAATTTAATACGAAGAAGTGACAGGTACTTACACAGTGCATAAAACATGCATGAATGTCTATCTCTTCAGAGATTTTCGAAGTTATGAGAAAAACTCTATTCGAACTAGTATGAAAACTTCTTTTGCATTGAATTATCTTATAAAACATAGAAATGAATTCTAGATTAACTTCACACCGAACTTTCCTATGCCCATAAATTAGAAATAAACAAAACTAATATTCAATAAATTTTTAATGTTAACTTAACAATAAAAGAAAGACAACACCATAACAGTAGAAATATTCACCAGACATATTTTAATATGATATTTTTTATTATAATTCAAAATAAATATCGCGAATAATAAAATCCATTTTATTTTAATGAAATAAAAAAGCAACAAATATGTAATAGCAAATCGAAATAGATAAATAAATAAATGCTATAGATGAAGCAGAACAGAAACAAGAGCGAATCGCATATAAAAATTCTATGTATAAAGCATTGATCGCTTGAATTTTCTATTTATGAATTACGAACTTTGCCGGGAACATATTTATCATAATCAATAGTTGTATCTTGCAAGAAAACGTGTAGCGAACGTTCATTTTGTGCTAATGGGTGGCCAGCCACTCTAAAAATTCGATATAGCCATTTTTATTTATTTAAAAATCATATTCATTTTACTTGTTAATAAATTGTTCAAGTCCTTTACGTCGTTCTTCAATAAATTCATCTTCGAATATGCCATCATCACGACGAAGAAATGCCGGTACTTGACGTTTCCATGCTTTGCTTGGCAATGATGGAACCACAATCTTTGAGAAATAAAAGTTAAAAACGGTGTTTCCTTTTTTTTTGAAAAGTGAAACTAACTTTACTATCTCGCTCAAGTTCTCTACGTAACCATTCAAAATCTGAATAACGACGACGTACAGAACATTCTTTTATACGAAATACTGGCAAATTTGTCTATAATAAAACAAAACAAAAACAGTTTATTTGAATAATTGTAAGAATTCTTTTTTTTTACTTTCATTCGAATTTCATAATCGGTATATCGTTTATTGCCAAAACCGTGCGTTTCAGGATTGAGAATTTCAATTTCAAGAAAATTAGCGGGAGGGTCATAACGATCTTCAAGTGAAATCTAAATAGATGAAAAACAGAGACAAAGAATATTAAATTAATCGTTGATTTATTCTCACTGGTCTAGTAGGTAATCGAGCGATTTCACGTCGATTATCAGCATCGATTGTTGCCATGGATTAAATCAATCGATCTTGAAAAAAAAGATGTGATAAATATGAAATGACAGTAAGTAAAAATCGTTATAGGTCTGATGTATTCTCCATTCATTGCTTTTCTTCTTAACTTTTTATGTAGTGTGCATTATTTGCGAGATACATTTAAAGTGACCTCTTATGTTAAACTTTTTCATTGGTTTCAAATATTAACTCTGCCAAGGATTCATATCACGCGTCAAGAATTAATCAGTTGCAATATTGGTAAACAAAATTTTCATACTTGCATCTTATCATGAAAACATTATCGATAAATAATTCGCAACGATGCATTTGATTAGATAGAAGTAGAAGAAAAAAGTAACTGAAAGTAACTATTATTACCCTCCTTCATAAATTTATTCCGTGCCCATGAAATCAATTTGATTGAAGCTTTTTTGTGTAATACGTGCAAAATTAACAATGAAAAACAGTATCTAAAAGACAATATTTTTAATTTATAAGATTACGACAGAAATTCATGCTACAGTTATCTTCTCATTTTCAATTATATTGAGCACCTACATATATTTGACATATTGATTTACTACAGTAGGATAACGATTTTTTTTCGGTTAATCGAAAGAGATTTTTGTTGTGGTTGAATCGAAATCTAAAGTACACACTATGTTCTATTCTAATGCTTAGTATCAGTAAACATATACTGCATGGTTGGTCACAGTGTTTCTCTATTTATCGGCAATGAGAAAATCTTGTTAGCATTTGATATTCATAGGATAAACACGATCTAAAGATATCAACAGTATAGCCACGTTTCAACTCAACAACCGAAATACTATCACCAATCAAAGAATATAAATCAAACACTCATTTCAGGTCTAAGGATTGGAATTATAGATGCCAAAAGATTATTTTTTTTTCATTAGATCTACTCTACTAATAGTTTTGATTTAACTGTTGATATTGAGTTGTTACCTCTGCATCACTCAAATATATTGCACAACAAACAAACTATTTACCCCTATTTATGAACGATTCGTAATGAATTCCAGACTTCACTTCTGTTTTCTAATTTTCAACGAAAAAGAGAATGGTCAAAATTCAAGATTTAATACGTTGTACAATTAACATTCATCACTGGAAAAGCAGAAGCTGGAGATTTCAAACGATTCATCTAGGTTCACTTCATAACGCCTTCTTTAACTTCAATCTAACTAATACTCTTACGTGTCTTTTACAGGATTGCCCCCTAATGAAGTATAAAAAGCGGAAACCTATATTGTTGCAGATTTTTACTATTTCTGAGAACATCAGGCACTTCTTTTTTTTACCAGTTTCAAAATATATAAAAGGCAACGATGAGTCACTGTATACGTAAACAATAAGAATTGATTCAGCAATAACAGATTTAAAGATCTCCTGACTTTAAATTATTCATTACAATATTGCAGTCTGAACTCTTCGTTCTGATTGAAGCGAAATTTTTAATGCTATTGCTACTTGTAGACAATCTTATATTTTGTTTTTGAATGCTTCTTACTCAACTACTTGAAACTATTATTGATTTATATCGTATCATTATGTTAATTATAATTTTATTCTGATACGTATAGCAATAGATCGATCGCGTTGGTAACATTCAACATATTTTCAATCTTCGTACTAATTCCATGAGATAAACATAAACAGAGTTTCGTTATCTGTATCGCATATCCTGTGGAAGTATAATTTCATTAGTTCGCATAGTTAAAACTGCTTGTTGAATTCTAAATTGTTGATTAATAACAAAAGATAAATCACTATGTATTTATTGTGATAACTGCTTTCGATCAATGCAGACATTGGACTAGATAGATACCAGTACAGTAAGTGTACAAGTTCAAATACTTTCTACTTAAAAGTTGTACTTTGTACTTGTATTAGGTATTCAATGTATGGATCAATGTGAACTATGTGCATAAATTCTTCTTTCTATTTTCACATGAAATGATAGTATCGGGTGTCCCAGGAATAATGAGCCTCTCAGTATTTTACCAATATCTCCGTCAGTTTTCGTCGCACAGATTTAACTCTTTTTACCAAAAGATTCCTCATTCAGTTCTCTACAAAACGGTATAGAACGTTTTAATGTAAAAAGGAACCGTGACAAATTCTAGGCTACAGACTACAAGACACCAAAATGATGAGTTTTGTAACTGCGTTTTTTTCAAAAACTAATTATCTTTTATCTATGACTTGGCAGGCGCCTAGTTGTGCTCGTTCCTGCTTTTTGATATTTTCAAATATCTTCGTTCTCATGATCTTTAATGTAGGTCGTTTGAACAGGATAGTACTATACAAATGGTCATATTTCTTACAAAATAACGTGAAATCGTCGAAATTCGTTTTATCAAGCCACATTTTTATACAAAGCAAAGAATATATACAGGCCATTGCATAGGCTTGGTAGGCTAATCATTTGCCCTAAAATGAGCAACAATAATTTAGCATAAAAAGTTAGTTTAGGACATAGGCGTCGGAATTTTCCAAAGTAGCGCCAAAGCCCTGCCGAAAAATTCGAAATATGTGGAAAAGAAAAAGCTTGGCTATATGAGAACTAAAGTGTTGAATGGAATTTTTAATTCCCATCAAGAAAGAGTTTTTCTAGGGCTACGCAATCACTCATTCAGTTTTTCTGTTTATCGCACATCTCACCACCGCTAAGATAATAAAAATTGGCAAAACAAATTTGCAAAATCCGTCATTTTGGTGTCTTGTAGTCTGTAGCCTAGAATTTTTCACGGTTCCTTTTTACATTAAAACGTTTTATACGGTTTTGTAGAGAACTGAACGAGGCATCTTTTGGTGAAAAGAGTTAAATCTGTGCGACGAAAACTGACGGAGATATTGGTAAAATACTGAGAGGTTCATTATTCCTGGGACACCCGATAAGTACTTCTTCGCGCATGTATTTCCTTGAAATCTTTCTTTTTCTAATTACTTCTAAATATAGTACAAAAAAAAATTCTCCATGAACTAGACTAATACTACTACTTTTATAAAGCACTGTCGTTGACCTCGCTTAAATAGTTTGACATGTTATGAAATACAAAGAATTACTTTAAGTTAACATTCAACGATGATTTACAAAAATCGAATAGAAACAATTCAAACAAGTAGATTAGATTTTCATGTGTGTTCTTTTGGTACTTATGAACCTAACTGATGGAAAAATACGGACAGAAAAGCAAGCTGAAAATAGAATGCCGGCAAAGGAAATTAAATATAATCAAAATTTGTAGGATACATTTTGCTGGGTGTGGGTTTAAATACGGTCACTTATAACCTTAATGTCGTTCATATTTGAAATTAAGGATCGCATTTTCTATGTATTTTTCATCAGTAATTTTTTCTCCGTTCAATACATTTTAAATTTTCATTCATTTGTCTATGTACAACGGTATGATTTCTTGAAATAGTTGATGATGGAACATAATCTTTAAACGCAGTATAGATATTTAAGTAACGCGAGCTCAAAAATGGGAATTAATATGAATATTTGTTTTCATTGCTCCTATGAAAATAGACATGAGTCTTCGAGTAAATTTGTCGCGCCAGTCAAAGAATCAGCCTAGTCGAACGAACTGATGTAGTGTCACGTTATTTTTTTTTTATCATCCTACTATTTATAGGCTGCTACGCTTATTAGCAATTGTTTTTAATGGAAGAACATTTTTTGCTGAGTGAATGCACCATCAATATGTACACATATAATTCTGATCAGCAGAACTCATCAAATCACATCCGATCGAATCCTATGCTAATGATCTCCCTGAACAATCGACAAACAGCAAGACTCTATTCGTAATACGAATGGGAATTAAAAATCGATGATTGAAAACGATTTGCTTTTAGATCAATTCAACAGTAATGCAAATTCAATGAGTGATTCATTTATGCTAATTTTCAGAAAAATTTTGATCGTTTGAATGAAAAATGAGATTCAAAATCGATTTCACTGATCTATCAATCAAGAAAAATATTGCTTCATAATCACAAAATGATGTAAATATGAAGATGAATGTATATAGTAAAACTGTAAAATGTGAATATATTTAGAGAATAAATTGTTTAATAATTAGATGTTCAAATGTGATATCGATCATCAAAAAATTGTCACTCTATTTCATCGTTTCCTAACATTGACAATAAAGAGGATTTTTATGAAAATGAATTCCGATTTGTTCTCAATTCTGTAGTTCTAATACGTTAAAACAGAATTATTTATAACTCTCATGTTTCCGTATAAATATCATTAATTGGATGTAAAACTACATATTTTTCAGACAAAGACTTGATCTAATCATCTCTTTGAAATTAGAATCTCGGTTCAATTTTTTTTTATCAAGGGCCACAATATTCTACAAAGAAAAAAAGACTATTCTATCATAAAATTATCAATGAAAGTAGAGACTATCTTCATCATTTCATGTCTATTCAGTGTTACTCTATATGTTGAAGAAGGTTTCGGTCTAGCGAATACAATTGAGACAACTATCAAAACCACTTCCTTATTCGATTTTGCTCTGAAAATATTGATTGGATAACAATGGCGATTGTGAACAAAACACAAAAGCTATGCGTTGGCAACTCGCTTTTCTTGTTTTAATTCAATCATTTTCATATAAAAATAGTAGGACGACCCCCTATTTATTATCCATTGGAAATATTCTTGCTTATAATTTACAAACTCTCCGATAGAAAATTCAGTTGCATCTATCGAAGACTTTTATCGAGCTAATTAGATTATGATTTCATGAAAAAAGAAAGCAACATGCACAGAAAGAAAAACAAGAGAGAAAGATGCAAAGCAAAAAAGAATCCTCAGAGAGAATTATATATGCTTTTCGATTGTTGGTAAAGCTCGAACACATAGAAAAAGACTAACATATTCGTAAGCGAAGATCTTCTCTCTAAAAATTTATCATGGATCATTTTTATTCGATTTTTATACTTGTATTACTTTTCAATCTATATTGTTGTTCATTCACTCTTCCATGTATTGATCAAAGCAAAAAGGACATATTACCATTAAGTGACTCGAACTCACAAGATGTTGTCAAAACATTGGTAAACGAGAAGAATGACCAAGATTCGTATGTTAACATATTATGTATACGTTATGGTACATGTCTGAATAAAGATCAACAAAATGTTCTCAATGGCGGACTGAAACCTAAACGTCTTATGTCGAGTCTATTTCATGGCATTCCAAAATTTGGCAAACGTGAATTCAGATCAGTATTTGCTGGTGTTCCAAAATTTGCTTAAGATAATACTGTCTTGTATTTTTTGATTATTTGAAGGATAAAAACAAAGTTTGAATATATTTTAAGAAAAAAAAAAGAAACATTAAATATTTTTGTCTTTTATATAAATATATGTATTATCGTTGCATCTTTATCAGTTTTGGCTTGTTTTTTCATGAGGAAAAGAGAAATTTGTCAAAATAATCGATTTCATAATAAATCTATGTTTAAATCAGCCACATTTACGAAACATTGTTCAAAAAAATATAATAGGGTAACTTGTTTTTAGTCTTCTATGTTTTATCTTACATGTGCGATTTTATTCATTTTTTTGTTCAAAAGATTGATCTACTTTTTTTACTGGGCTTCGAAATTCCTTTTAATTTTTCTTACATTTTGAATTACGGTATATATGATTAAAACGCTTTTAAATGCAATAACTTACATTATTTTTTCAAATAAAGCGGTACATTATATACGAGAATGACTGTATGTTGGTCCAATAGTCGAGCGTTGGTTATGCACATTTTACTAAAGGATATGCTAACAAAAGAAAAATTGTACTATTGTTAAGTGCTGCGCAATATAATAATAATAATAATAATATCTCCCATAGGCTTATCGCCCGTTGGGGCCGGCGCTAAAGGGTCCACAAGCAGCCAGGTTCTATCGTTTTTTCTTTTTTACNTTCACCGTTTGTTTTAAAAGAATATGCAACCAAGTCAAACATTGGTCAATATTTTACATATTCATTTTATGACTATTTTGAGACACGCTGATAATATCTTTATGCGTTAATCAGAGTTCGATTTAAAGTTATCTTTAACTTTGAAAACTACATTTTAGTCGAATGTATCGGGTGTCCCAGGAATAATGAGCCTCTCAGTATTTTACCAATATCTCCGTCAGTTTTCGTCGCACAGATTTACCTCTTGTCACGCAAAGATTCTTCATTCAGTTCTCTACAAAACCGTATAAAACGTTTTAATGTAAAAAGGAACCGTGAAAAATTCTAGGCTACAGGCTACAAGACACCAAAATGATGAGTTTTGTAACGGCGTTTTTTTCAAAAAATAATTATCTTTTATCTATGATTTGGCAGGCGCCTAGTTGTGCTCGTCCCTGCTTTTCTATATTTTCAAATATCTTCG